>JAPSGF010000081.1:3301409-3314770 GCA_035772895.1 Perdix hodgsoniae | reverse complement strand
CTTTTTTTTTTTTTTTTTTTTTTTTTTTGACACTGGAAGAATAGTTTGGAGAGCTAGCTATTGTATAAAACATACAGAGAGATTCAGGGAAGACTTCTTCTTAAATTTGCCATTTTTCCTCCAGATTCTAGAAGGTAGGGAAGAACCATTATTCATGGACTATGCAAACTGAAATGTCATCCTTCATTTGAATGTAATCTTTGACATTTCCCTTTTAACGAGGCTGTGGTTGGATATTAGCACAAGTTGACAAAGGTCTGCAATAATTAATATGTATGAGAGAAGATGCTAACAAAACAAAAAAGGAAATAGCTTGTAAATATTAAACTCAAAAGGGACTTTGATATAACTGTTGATGACAGATGGGAAAACTGAATAAAAAGCAGCGAAGGGAAGAGTAAAACTGTGTTTGTCTTAACCTTTTAATTCAAATGCTCTTAAAGTGTAAGAAGCCTTGAGTTCTACCCATAATAAATTTTCATTTACTAATCAAAATCGATACATACAGATATTAAGCAAGAGGGCAAAAGAAACTTCTTTTTTTTTTCCTAAAGTCCCTGTATTTTAGAGTTTTCATTGAAGGTTTGGTTAGATGACACAGAGGAGCAATTACATACAGTGCTCCATCATGCACATTCAGCATTGGGTTACCAGAAAGCTGAGATGCCTGGTGACTGGCAGCCTCACATCCTGTTAGTACTCTATCATGGTGCCTTGGTAGGGAAAAATCTTCTGGAAGGGAGGGAGGAGTGCTTGTTCTTACCTCTCGACTTGATGGCCACACTTAACTATAGATATTATTTTCTTGATCAAATTCGGAATGGATGCCAGAGTGTCCATCTCATCAGCTTTGCACAGACATTAAGGGCCCTAAATCCTTCTTTTTATAACCACCTCTTCATTTTTTCCAGCTCAAATTGTATGTACATACATGCATACTCCTTTGCACATCTGATGGAAATAAGATATTTTTGCATCTGAATTTGTCAGTGGATCGCATGGTTAGAGTTTCACTTAGCCACAATGCATTATTGTCTTCTGGAATGCTAATGAGGGAATAAGAATTATGTGAAAAATAGTAGAGTCTGTCTAAGCATACAGTTTACTAAACTTGGAGTCTTCTTTTAATTTTCAATATTCTTTACACATGAGCTGAGGTTTGCTTTGTACCTGTGATCTCATTTACGGATATGTGCACTGAGATGATGGTGGTGGAATGACTGGGAAATAAATATAGTTTTTCATGTTCTCTGGATAACATTCTTTATGAAGGTAGACACTAGACCTATTTGTGAATGAATTTGATGTCAATTTTAGATAATGAGTCAAGCCAACAAGTGTTTGATTATCTGACTGTATCATTGACTTACAGGAAAAATAACTTTTTGGCAGTCCCCAAATTATCTAAAACCAGATTTCGTTCTGACCTTCAAAAATTATACAATGCTAATAAAACCATAAGGTTTTCAATAAGTAACTTTTCAATAAGTAACTTTTCTTGTAATCAGAAGTAATTTCCAATTCAATATAAGCCCTCTGTTCATTTTTTTATTTTGTAATTATTCTGCAAGCTTTAAGTTGATAAAGCATCTATATACCTCTGTTTTTGAGCAGTTTTGTACTTGGCACATTTCTCTGATGCAGACTCTACATTTCTCTGTGGAAACTCAAATGTGACTAGCAAATTTATGTATGGAATAAAGTTATAAGGATCAGCTTACTCAGTGCAGCGAGAATAAAAAAACAGTGTGTAAAGACTGAGTGACAAAGCTCAGAGGTGCTGTGACTAATTATTGAATTATGGATGTGGATGAGAAGTATTTTGAAGGTTGGTTCTCTGTGATAGGAATGATTTAAAGGGGGAAATATGGGTATCAAAAGCTCTCTTAACAAGAAGGCTGGATAAGGTAAATGGTTTCAGACTTAAAGAGGGGAGATTTAGACTGAATTTAAGGAGAAAGTCTTTTACAATAAGGGTAATGAAGCAGTGGAACAGGTTGCCCAGAGAGTTAGTGGATGTCCAATTTCTGGAGACATTCAAAGCCAGGATGGACCAGAAACTGGGCAACCTGATGGAGCTGCGGATGTTGGATGCCCTTGTTGATTGCAGGGGAGTTGGAATAGATGACTTTTATTTCAACTTGAACGATTTTACGATTTTGTGATTCTTTATTCATGCGTTTACAACTCCCAACATAAAAAGCAAATGATCAATCTTGAGAACCGAAGCATTCATTAACTTGGTTATGCTTGTAATCATTTGAATAGCTTTGGATGTTGTTAAGTAATATGTACGCTCATATTGCCTTGGAAAAAGGGGGTTTTCAAATTACACTGATTGTTTTATAGTGGTTGATAATGAGATACTGAAATTATGTTTATCATTATTCTGTTTTCTGCTGTTTTCTTTCTGCTGAGATCTCATTCAGCTTAGGGATACTACTGCATCAAGTGATTTACACTTTCTTTGTGTCTCACAAATTCTGTAATAGCATTCCTTGGTGCAGAAGTGTACCATGGGGTTATATTATTTTCTTTCCATCCTCCAGGAAAATAACTGCTCACGGTTGCAAAAACTCCATCTGTTGCAGGGAACAGAGCCAAACAATTGCATAATTTACAACTTGGCTCTAGTGGAATTACCTGCCTTTTTTTTTTTTTTTTTTTTTTTTTTTTTCCAGTTGTGATTCCCCTTTGAAAAACTGTTCTTTTCCTTTCTTTCTCTTTTTTCCTTTTCTTCCTAACTGTAGATCTCACCTTCCTACCTCAGCTAACTTATAGCTTTACTTACAAAGAGCAAGTAAAACAGTGAGCAACAAAGAATGGATCATTGAAGGAGTAGTTTTATTTTTCAAATGCAAAACAAATTTTTTATTATTCCTTTTGGATCAGAGATCTTTGGTAATACAAAGAAGAGCATGTGTAAGTCAGGCAGGCTCGTACACCAATACAGAGGTGCAGGAAGGGTAAGAGATTCTATATGATTTATCAGATATTACAGTTTTTACTCTTTTCTTTCCTGAGTGTAAATTCCCACCTTCCCAACCTGCTAGAAGCAATTGTGATTTATCTCCCAAATTTAGAGGAAAAAATTAAACTTTTATGAGAAGTGAAATGGCTGATGCAATCTGTATTCTTTTCTTCGTTGTTGTTTTTGCAGTATTAAGATACCCTTAATGATGATATCTTCCATGGCATTTAACTAAGGCCATGTAGAATTATTTCATCTATTGAAAAGCTGTTTCCTACTGAAAAAGAAAATAAAGCAAAAAAAAAGAGATAGAGAGATAGGTAAGAGGTAATTATTTTCAGATTCCTCTTTTGGCTGCAACATGTGACCAAAGGCTTGTATCAGGTGACAAGCACTGGCTGATGTTCTCTGAGATGCACATCTTGCATGCCCTGAGCATAAGTTTTGGCTCAGCAGCGGAGGGGTACACTGAAGATTCCAGTCTGAAGTCACATCCTGCACTGCATACTCACTTTTTCAGTCAAAATTGATCTGTGTCTTCCTAAAATTTGTTTCCTTTCTTTTCTTCTTTTTTCTAAAAAACAGATTTATCCACAATATCTTTTCTCCACCAAAGCATTTTAGAAATTGCACGTCAGTTGCTAGAGGTTTCCTTTTGCTTCACTCTGCCTCTCTAAGCAAACTATGAACTACAGGGAACGATTATAATAACTAGAGTTTCCATGAAAACTACAGCAGATACAAAGACCATTTTGTCTGACAGCCGTATAGATAGCCATATTTTATGCATATAAAAACATGTAAAAAACAAAATATAACAGGATACTGGTAGAAAGATTCAACTTCTGCTGCTGTGCTACCGATGTCCACCTCTGACATCCTGGGCCAACAAAATAAAATAGGAGGCATTACTTTTGGAACGTCCCTGTGCATGGTGTGTATGTATACATCTGTATGAGCTGTTATTCACTTACTAAAAAGCTGTTTTAGGACGGGCAGGCCCACTGCATTCCAGGCATTATTTATTCCTTGTTCTTCAGGCCTTGCAGTTCCTCCGTGGGGGTTGGGGTGTGTTTCCTGACACTGTGGAGGTTAAAATACTGACCTTCAAGGTTATCTCATCTCTGGGATGATTTTCAGACTTAAGCTAATGACAGGAGGCTGATTATAAACCTTGGCTCTAAGAGTACCTAAGAGTAAGGCTTTTTAATTTCATGAATAGTACTCCTTCCTGATGTAACAACTGTAGATTCTTTTGGGTCACAGATGATAAATACACCGTCTGCTGAGCATGTGTGTGTCCTGGTTTCACCTGGGACAGAGTTGATTTTTTTTTCCTTCAAAATATCTGGTGTGATGATATGTGTTGGCTTTGGGAATAAAAGCAACGTTGAAAACGCAGCAATGTTCTTATTGTTGCTGAGTTGTGTTGTAGGGAGCCAAGATCATCACAACTTATAATGCCCAACCAGAGAAGAATGCTGAGGGGGCACGAGGAGCTGAGAGGGGGCATAATCAGGACAGCTGACCCAAACTGGTAAAAGGAATAATCCATATCATATGATGTAATGCAAAATAAAATAAAATAAAATAAAATAAAATAAAATAAAATAAAAATCCAAACCCTTAAAATCAGTGGGGAGTTGGCAGGGGGTGGGAAAACAGCAGCTGCTTAGGGACTGCATGGACATTGGTCAGTGGGTGTTGAACAATTGCACTGCACTTCACTCATTTTGGAAACAGATAATAATACACTGTTATAATTACTACTCTTTTCCTTTACTCTTCCTATTTTGTATTCGTATCTCTTATTTCAGAAACCTATGATATTGTTATAATTACTATTATTTTGCTTTTTCTCTTCCTTTTCTGTATTATTAAGTAGGTTTTCTCTCAAGTTGTAATTTAATATTATTATTTTTTGTTCCAGTTCTCTTTCCCCATCCCAGTGTGGGTGAGGAGTGAGCAAACACATGGTGCTCAGCTGCCTGCTGGGTTTAAATGATGGTACACGATGATGGTACGTGATGGTACAGGTTTTCCAAAGAGGTTGTGGATGCCCCATCCCTGGAGGCATTCAAGGCCAGGCTGGATGTGGCTCTGGACAGCCTGGTCTGATGGTTGGCAACCCTGCATACAGCAGGGGGGATGATCATTGTGTCCTTTTCAAACCAGGCCATTCTATGGTTCAAAGATAGAACTGGATGTTTTGGGAATGCAAGTTATTCAGACTGGTTGATTTGCTGGGTAACTGGGAGGCAGTGGGACACTGAGGTGACTTACTGAGTCAGAGTTACCTTTAGTTACTGAGTTAACCTGTCAGAGAGACAGGGTTCACTGGAAACCAATTCGGTGGTTTGACACTGTGGGCAGACAGCAACTCTTGGCAAGGAGCAGGACAAATCAGTTGTTTCTCAAGTTACTGATGTGACAAACCTTGATCTCGTATTTTTTCCTCAGTGGAAGATGTGCCAGACACAAGAAGGCTTTCAACAAATCCTTAAAACAAATCAGAATGAGGTGGCTTTCAAGTAAATCCAGTTTTTCTGCCTGAGATGTAAGTCTTGCAGCTGTTCCTTTGCCGGGTAGGTGGTTCAGTTTCCTGGTCAGCACGTTTAAATGGACCAACTACACATCATGTCTGTGAGCCCCAAAGGAAGGCCTCACTCTCTTGACCTGTGTTGCTCAGTGGCAAACATGCTTTGGCTTTCTGCGTGTCCACACACTGCTGGCACACTGTGAGGCTGCTGCATGGTGAAACACACTCCTCTGCCTCTCTGTCTGGTTGAGGACAAGGGGAGCACCACAGCTGTCATGTTAAATATCGGAGGCTTGGATGAGCAGGCTGCTGGAAACGCTGGGCTTATGAGCACTGTCGTTCGAACCTGACATTTTCTCCATCTTTTTCTTGAAACACTGTTGATATTTCCCATGCATTCTTCTAAAAAGCTACTTGTAAAACACTGTCAGCCATTTGTGGACATTTGTACTTCTGGGATTTCAGCACAGGGATGTATTGCTTTACTACTGGAGTTCCAAGTTTTGCTTATTTTAACTACTGTTAACCCAATTTCAGGACAGCTGACCTGTTTTTATGTCACTCTTTGTTCCTATGATCTGCTGTTTCTTTTCCTTTTTCCTTTTCATCTCAGCCTTCACAAGAGACGGATTTCTTCATTGCACTGAATTTTCTTTGTTAAGAGCTTCCTTTCCAGCTTTGCTGCTTTGCATTTGGATCTGGGCTTATTTGCATTTTTTTGTTTGTTTTACTTCTAGATCAGAGGTTTATTATTAGTTAGTAGCTTCCACTTTTGTTGTCAGCCTGTTTTTACCAAATGGCTTTCTTTCATTTGTTTATTTCAGGAATCTCCAGAGGTTATACAACTCTCCTTAGACTAAAAATGCACAGAAAACTGAGTGGACTTGAAGAGAAACGAATGTATGATTACTGTGAGAAATAAAATCCATGATTAAAAGGGAAAAAAGTCCCGTACAACTTATTGAAATATGGTGTCTTTAAAAACAGGCCTGCTAATAGTTGTTTCCACCAGGAAGTTGATTGGTGTCGTATCTTACAGGTAATAGCAGTCACAGTACAGTGATTACCTTGCTCAGAGCAGATGAAAATCAGCAGAAGGATTTTCATCCAGAGCACTTTCATCTAGAGTATACAGAGACAATGATGAAAGTTAGAGAGATACAGAACAATCTGTATTGTTAACTTGCTGAGGAACTCAAGAAGTAACTGATTTTTATTTATTTATTTATTAGAGAATATTTTCTCCTTGTTGGCCATCCTGTCTAAGTTTTTAAGTATCCATGTTGGATGGGAGGTTATGTTTCTGGGTGGTCTTTGTGATAAATGGCAGACTGGACTCTCCTGATCGTACTCCAAAGTTTTCCTTTAGCTCTAAGCAAGTACTTACAGCCAGATGCTGCACTCATTCACTGAGAATTGCAAATGGTTGAGCATCTCTACTAAATCTGTGGCAATGCTTGATATGAGATGGATGACAGATAGGAAATGCTGATTTGTTGGAGCAGGTTTAGAGAAGCCAAAGAGACATTGTCTCTTAAGGGCATGAAAACAATTATTATTTCTATATCCAGGTGCAGTTGTAGGACAAAGAACAGAATTCAAAAGAAAAATGGTTCTTAGGCTGCCAATCATGCAAATGTTTTTATAGCCATCCCCTTCCACTTCAATAAATGGTTTTCCTGTCAGATCTCAATCCTGAATGCACAGAAGTTCCCTTTTGATATTTTTCCTTATTCCTCTCAGTAGCTGAAAAAAGCTGGTCTTATTTCTCAGAAGGTTTCACTAGTACTCTTCTTAAAACAAACAAACAAACAAACAAACAAACAACAACTTTACACCTTGTGTACAATTGATCTCTTTTTCTTCATCTGCTGTTTTTTCACTTTAAGGAGACAAGATAACGTTTCAGTTGGAAATGGGAAGTCAGTGAACTAAACCTACAGATTTTGCCCCCTTGTACTCTAACAGGGGACTCCTTAAGTGACAAACACATGGGGATACTGGAAGGCTGTGCGTCTGCATCCTACGGGTAGTCACCGTACGCTGGGAGCAAGAGCTCTTAGGGGCAGTCTGACCAGTCTCTAGGTGGAAAGACAAGGTACCAGAACAGCATCCCTCCAGACTGATAGTGGGACAAACAGGTAAGCTGAGAGATGATTTCATATTTAGGTGAATGTGGAGTTTGCCAGTTAGATGCTTTTATCTGCTGAAAAGTCTTTTGAGGTGAAGGCTCAAACAAGGGAAAACTGGATTATATAATTTTTACTCACATCCCTGTTGAGCATTTGTTATTATTGTGCAATCTATTTTTCCTAAAGCATATCCAGCTCTCTGGTTATCTGAAGTTCATTTAATTTGAATATGCTTTACTTGCCAATCGTTTCTTTTTCCAAATCTGCATTTCTACTACGTGTTGAGGTGAGAAAGAATATCTGGATTGTGGGATGCTTTTCATACAAGTAGAATGGCTGCTTTGGAGCCTTGCTGGATCAAAACACCTCTCAAATGTCAAAAAAAAAAATATTGCTCTATTTCTAAATAATGAGCAGTGTGCATTTATACTGTAGCTGTATGTGGGGATAGCATTGTCTCTAATTCGTTGAATGCTCTGAAATACAAGAGGAACATGGAAAATGTTGTCATATATCTCCTATTAGACTATGTAATTTATTTTCAGTCAAAAAAGCAAAGTTGGTGAACTTAAAAAGGTTCTTTTTTTCCCTCTCAATTTTACTTGCGGAGAGGATGAACGGAGCAATATGGGTGTTAGGTACTGTTATGGATAAAACAGAGACGACATGCATTTTCTTGCTAGAGGCATTCAGGCGGTAAATGTTATTTATTTTAAATTCAAAACAACACGAGGTTGTAATCATGAGATGAATTTAAAAGTTTGGTATCTTTACCTTTTCTTATGTCTTTACTTCGCTCATCACGAAATCATTTCAGTTTTGTCACTGTAGATCTTAGATCGTTTCCAACTAATTAACGTATACACCAACATTATTCTCTTCTCACATTCTGGGCTATGCTCTCTGTCTTGTAGACTCAGCACAGACTTCTCTTGACCAAACTTAATTTCACTCTGATGTCACTTTTCCACGGTCTTCTGTAACTTAGAGCTTTTATACACTGCTATAAAATCAAAGATGTTTTGTTGTCCAAGGATTCAAACAAGATCAAAGCTGTAACATTATGTTTGTGTCTGTCAGCCTGCTGCAAATGCATCTTAAAAGATTTAATTTGCAGGAAGTCACTTCCCTAATTGGGCTTCAGTATACATCCAAGAAGTTTTTAAAAGTGTTTTAATCTTCACTGATGAAGTACAGTGAGGTGCAAAGAAGTGTGCTTTCATGGTTCCAACCTGATTGAAAATATTTTCATAATAACTTTGCATTGTCAGTGATTGTCACACAAACATATCTGTAAAATACTAGTTAGCCATTTTTAACTTTATTCTCCTCACAGGTGTTATTACTGCTGTAATACAACTCCCCATTTGTATTTGAGAGAATAGTACTTGAGCATTAGAATATGCTCAAGTATAGTCATAGCGACATGAAGAAAACTACTGAAACAGTGACCATTTTGGCTTCGTCTTGCAAATGTGCAGCTTAAGTTCATGAACTTCTTAGTCTTAACTTCTGCCATGAGGTACCATTCCTACCACTTGCTCATTCTTAAAATCAGTGCAACCATTTGTGCCCTAATAATGAGCACAACACATATTCAACCAAACAGATTCTGAGGGTATGGGGAATTTGTGTGGAAGTGCCTCACAACCTGACTCTTCCTCTGCTCTCCAGAACTGCAGAAAGCAGTGGGCACCTGGTGTGGTCAGTGGCCATTTGTAACTGCGTGCTGTAGTAGATTCATGTGTGTTCTGCCCTAGTGGATAGTTGAAACAATGCTATAATAATTGCCAATATAAATACCAGGGTTTCTATCGCATAACCGTGTACAGGCTTTAGATATGTTATTCAAATTCCATCCTAGTTAGTTTAAATATGCTGTGGCTGAGGTCTATTTTCTTCTCCTTCTGACACAGATACCATTTTTCACCTATATATAATAAAAGTTAAAGTATCTTATATCACAGGTGAATACCTGGTGACTGTTTAGAAGGTATGTCGATATTTTCACACAACTTACGTTTTACGGCCTTTTTCCTTTCTTATTCCTCTCCTGCAACAGTTAGATCTTTAGATTGGACTGAAGATGACAAATCTGAGTGTAAAAATAACAAAACAATTATTTTGGCAAGGTTTCTTGACACTCTGCAGATGCTATTTATATGGAGTGCTACTGATGTGGCCAGTGTGCCAACAGTACTTACCGAAATCTGCCTCTTCAGCCCTACCCATACAGTGCCAATGCAATGCTTCCTTTGACTTTGGTTGAAGCACCCCGAATCATGGGTTATCCTCAGCATCTGAGCTCTCGTCTACTGCTTCTTGTCTCTACTTTGATGACCTTTTCTGTGCACGTCCTTATGAATTGGGCTGTCCTCCTGCGGCTGTATCCAGGGAGGATAAAGAATTGGCAAACACTCAGATTCACAGGCATGGGAAGGCAAAGAGTAGAGTTTTGTTCTTGGCTTTGCTGCAGTGAGTGGCTGTGCGATTTTCAGCAAGCCATTCTGGTGGGAAAGCTCTGCTGCTCCTTCAGCCCCCAGTTCCTTTCTTTGCCAGGCTCAGTCTTACTCCTTCATTCCTATTTTCTGCTTCCTCCCCACTCCCCACTGAGATAACTGCCAGTCTGTAAAGCTTGCAGCAGACCCCCCTTGTCCGCAGGTCATTGCATGCCATGTGTTGAACTGCATCACTACCGACAAAGAAGAGCATTTCCATCAATCACATAATGGAATGAAAATATGTAAAAAATATGCAATATCCTTCAAGTAATTGCACCAGAGCTCTGTCTGTGTGTGATTTGTCTGCAGCTGTTCTACAGGTACCCTATGTAGGCATCCTGTATCGCAGACATCTCACTAAAGAAAACTCGTATTTAAGTTCTACAGCATGCAGGAGGTGTTAGGGTCATTGAATGCATGCTGCTGCTTGAATTTGAGTTAGTGATAGGTTAGTTTTTTGTTGTCATAAAGATACTTAAACTAAAAAGAGCTGAGGCAATAACTGAAACCTCACTAAGATATTTCACCAATCTTTTGACTTTAAGACAAATTTGGGGCATATGATATCTGATATTTACATTCTTTTAAAGTACTATATTTATAATAAATCCAAGCAACAGTATTTATTGTCAGACTGCTGGTGGTTGCACAAGACAATCTATATCAGGGCCAACATGAGCTTTTCAGCAAGCAGTATTACCACCAGTTTTTCTGTCTCTGTACTTGCAGTATGTTTTCTGTCTCAGCGGTTAGACATTTCTCAGGGCACTGTAGTGTCAGTTTCTTCTAAAACACAGCTTCTAAGACTCAAATGTTGTACCTCAGAATTCCTTGCATAATTTCTCCTTTTTACCTAATTGTCAGTTGCAGCAAAGGAGGAAGGACAACAGCTGTCTCAGTCCTTCTTCGATGAAATGCCATTTGAGAGCCAGCCAGGCTTCTAAAAATTAACTTCTGAATGGTTATGTAAAAGGGGAGAGTGAGAGTGTATTTGATCTTGATAAATAGCCATCTTAATAATGATAAGTCTGAATGTACCCAGGAAGTTTTTCCTAATCCCTAGAGCTATACTCTGTGTCAAATACTCTGTATCAAATTGAGATAAAGTGACTGTCAGTGTTCTTTTTATTAACACAGGAATTTATGTGCTTTCCCTGAAAGGAGAAAGGTTTGCTTCTGTGGCAGTCCTAAATGACGTGAGCATCACATATTAGAACCTGAGGACATTCTCAAACCTAAGTCACTTGTATTTCTTACGGAAATGTTGTGTTAGAAAGTAAGACAAGGTTTTACTTTAAGTTTTGTTTTGCAGGTTATCTTCCATTTTTATTTCCAAGTATAAGTGATGAGTGTGGCGCCAGTTTATCCAGTCTGTAAGCCAGCTCCAATTAAATTAATGGTATCATTAGCAGAAGCTAGTAGTGATTAAAATCTCTCATGTTTGTTCGAGTCTTTTTTTTGCTTCCTGTGCTTCATCCCCTTTACCCACCCCTTCTTCCTAAGTTGTGCTGGCTGAGTTTAATGTCAGGCTCTGCTAAGGAAAAAACTGCGATAAAGACCTGGCAGTTAATAAGAGATGTACTGAAAACGAATCTGCTGCAGGGAAGCAAAAAGCACATGGGAGGCTGTACTCCTTGACAATGAGAATGATGTCCTTCACTGCACCTGTTTGCCCTGTGACTTTCAACAGCTCAGGGCAGGGGTGCCGTGCCCCAGGGGAACAGAGCTGTTATACAAGGAGCAGCTTACTCTTCTTCAACAGAGGTGAAGGATTGTGCTCCTCATGCCCATCTCTACATTAAAATATATAAATGGTGTAGACTTTTGTTTTTGCTAAGAATTTTCAACTTTTTAAATAAAAAATTACCAAACTCACTTATACCCACAATCCTCCTCCATTTAAAAATACACTCCTGTATATCTGTATTTGCAGAGTAGTTTTACTTTGTTTCTTATTACATCCACTAGAAATATTTTGACATAAACTTTTCTAAGTTTGGTCCCACATAATCTCCTTATATTAGGGTTGCTAAAATACCATCTCTTTGATCGTGGAATCACAGAATCATAGAATGGCCTGGGTTGAAAAGGACTGCAATGCTCATCCAGTGCATCCAGCCCCCTGCTATGTGCAGGTCGCCAACCAGCAGCCCAGGCTGCCCAGAGCCACATCCAGCCTGGCCTTGAATGCCTCCAGGGATGGGGCATCCACAGCCTCCTTGGGCAACCTGTGCCAGTGCCTCACTTGCCCTCTGGCTGAAAAACTTCCTCCTAATATCCAACCTAAACCTCCCCTGTTTAAAACCATTCCCCTTGTCACATCACTATCCAGTCGTACCCCCTCCTGTTTATATGCCTCCTTCAAGTACTGGAAGGCCACAATGAGGTCTCCCCACAGCCTTCTCTTCTCCAGAGAACTCTTCTCTGAGTTTTTCCAGCTATTAACATTAATCTCCTGTGATCTTTCCATCCTTCAATGCTATTCCTAACTAGGAAGAGAGGACT
Organism: Perdix hodgsoniae; assembly: GCA_035772895.1. Taxonomy (NCBI): domain Eukaryota; kingdom Metazoa; phylum Chordata; class Aves; order Galliformes; family Phasianidae; genus Perdix; species Perdix hodgsoniae. Next base: position 3,302,122 of record JAPSGF010000081.1, on the reverse strand, counting down.
TTTCCTGTAAGAAAGCTCTGCTAATGACTTGATTTAAATAAATAAATAAATAAATAAATAAATAAATAAATAAATAAATAAATAAAATAAATCTGGGAAGTTTCAAGAGGAATAGAAAATACCTTAAGGTCAAAGAAAATGTTTTCAGCCTTGTAGTTACCCCACCGGAGCTGCATTTATTGTCATGTTACACTTCAGCTGTGTCCAGATTCCCAAGTATCATAGCCTGGCAGGAGCTGGCCTGCAGACTAAAATGGTGAATGCTACAAGCCTGATGTCAACATTCTACCATTCTGGGGAGTTAGGATGAGATGGTTTTTAAAAAGCACTAGTCTGGTTGATTCTTGTTGGAATGTATAGGTAATTTCTTGAGAAGCATTTACATCTCCTATATCATCCAAACAGAATGCAGATTTTAAGGCCTGAGCCTGCTCTGTGGCATCAAACTGAGTATGGAGGCAATTGGAAAATTCCCTTCAAAAGCCTACTCCCCATCTGACATAATATGCTAATATGCCTGCAACTTTACGTCTTCTTGCTTGGAAATAGTGTTGAAGGCAATGTTCCTAAAACAGGCATTTCTCTTGCGCAGGCTTCAGGTGATATCCCTGGAGTACTTGAGACAAACTGCTAGGATTTCTGCAAATGGAACCCCAGATTTATGAGTTTAATTACTATAGAGAGATGTTAGTATTTCTTTTAATATGAAGGGA
>JAPSGF010000081.1:3182702-3296710 GCA_035772895.1 Perdix hodgsoniae | reverse complement strand
TTCCTTTTCCTTTTCCTTTTCCTTTTCCTTTTCCTTTTCCTTTTCCTCCCCTCCCCTCCCCTTCTTTTCTTTTTCAAATGGATTACCTACACTACATCTAAACCATCTGTGTCCTGTAGCTGTTTTTCTGTACAGAAACAAAGGAAAAGGGTGAACACACAGCTACGTTCTCTGTAGATACCAGTCCAGGACTAACTATAATTGTAATAAAATAAAAAGCATCTGCTGCTCCAAAATAGAAGCAGCAAAACAGAAATATGTCGTTATGCTGGTGCGTTGTTGTATTTGGCTCAAGGAGGTACTGCCATCGACAGGCTGCAGACAGAAGGTGACACGTGGCTTTGCGCTCCATGCTCACACTGGCATCATATCGTGATAGCGTAACACCAGAATCCCGATCCACTGAGTTAGCAGAACTGTTTGTGTGCCACTGTAAACTGAGTCATAGCGCAGGACCCGGATGCACAGCTCTATAGAGAATTTGGCTCTATGTGAGAATGCTATAGAGAAAGCTCTACAGCATTTCCAATTTGAGAAACTCTGCCTGAAAGTTTCCTAACAATTCTCTTTTCTTAGAGTTGTTACAACGTTTCCAATTCATTCTCTTCCTTTCCTATCCACACAATTGAAAAATGCCTTATCTATATGCAATTCAGAGCTATTTCTTCTTTTCCTTCATCCAGGAGACATAGGGAAATAGTTATTAATTAATGCAGTATAGTCCCCAAGTCAAAGAAATACGCCTGTAGTCTTGGTCCCCACCCCTCCACTCTGACCCTTATGTTTAAGTTATTCCCCTCTGAAAACTTTCCACTCATGCAATAATTTCTAAAATAGTGGTGCTACGAGCAGAGAACTCCCATTAGTAAGTATTATACTCCTGTGTGTCCCTTAATGAGTTGATTACTGACTCTTATTAGTACCTCATATGAAGCCTTACTGCAAAAAAATTCGAATTGATAAATCTTCTGATTTGAATCACACTGTGCCCTTTCTGAAAAGCTGCTGCATGGTGTTCTTCAAGATGAATTTGTGTTACTGATTATTGGCACTGAAACGTAATATTGTGCACAGATTGTTTTCTCCAGGTGTCGGATCGTTTCAAATGCTCTCTGCCAAAGTGAGGGCAATCTTTTCCATTTCACACTCATAGGAAGTTAAGTGCACAATCCACTCAAGGATTCAAGAATACGAGTATTCTAACCACTTTTGTATGTTTTTCATTGTAGCTCCCAGCTAGGCTGTATTTCTGCAGTGTACTTACAGAAAGGTCATGAGAGACAGTCAACACCTTTCCTAAAGTAAGAGATATCTTTTGTCCATTTACAAAGCTTGTGAAGGCTATTTTTTTTTAACCTTTGTGGACATTGTCTTGTAGGGCTACGTGTTTTTCCTCACTGGTGTTTTTTAGCTATTGTCAGGAATGTCCAAAAGGATTTGGCTAAGAAAATAAATGGAATGATATCTTGAGGTCTGTTTATCCCTCTTTAGACCAGTAGAAATCCTGTGCTGCCTACCTGCTAGCCCTATCTAAGACTAGTGAATCCATCCTACAGAAATTTATCACATAAAACTCTGTTGTTTGTCCTGCAAGGAAGAACTGGAACAAATACATGCACTGGGTTATTAGTGAAATTTTTTTTGGGGGGGAAAGGAAAGAGCTTATTGATAGAGAGCTGTTGGGGAGGGTCCAGAGGAGAGCCATGAAGATCATCAGGGGGCTGGAGCACCTCCCCTAAAAAGACAGGCTGAGGGAGCTGGGCTGGAGAAAAAAAGGCTGTAGGGTGACCTCATTGCAGCCTTTCAGTGCTGAAAGGGAGCCTACAAACAGGGGGGAATCAACTCTTTGAAAGGGTAGATAACAGCAGGACAAGGGGAAATGGCCTGAAGTTGAGGGAGGGAAAATTTAGGTTGGATGTCAGGGGGAAGTTCTTTACAGAGAGAGGGGTGAGGTGCTGGAGCAGGCTGCCCAGAGAGGCTGTGGATGCCCCGTCCACCCCTGGAGGTGTTCAAGGCCTGGTTGGATGGGGCCCTGGGCAGCCTGGTCTAGTATTAAATGGGGAGGTTGTCGGCCCTGCATGTGGCAGGGGAGTTGGAGCTTCATGATCCCTGAGGTCCCTTCCAACCCTGCCATTCTGTGATTCTCTCATTCTGTGATTCTGTCATTCTGTTATTCAGGAACACATCTCATCATTAATTAAAGGTCAATCCCAGAAAAAAGTCTTTGTTGAATCTCTGCTCTCATATCTTCTTTCTAGTTCAGAAAGGTTAGGAACTTGCTGATTTCACTAGTAACCTTCTGTTCTGCTATAATTTTTTTATTTGCAAATCCACCAACAAATATCAAGTACTTTGACATGGAAGTTTTGAACTCAACACAGATTAAAGTGGACTCCACGGAGCTACAGGAGTTATTTGCACATCATTGGTTGAGGCTTGAGTTTATGCCTACTGCTCTCGTTGCAGATTTGAGATATTGTACACTCTGTGTGCCATTCCAGAAGGAACGATGGACAGGAAATATGTGCTGGGAACCATGTTGTAAAGACCAGTGTGTTAATAAGAGGCGTGATAGGTGATTCTGTTCATGGTTGTCAGGATGAAGAGAAAGATGGGGAAAGAATGGAGCGGACAAACATCTTTTTCACCGGTATATGATAACTTTTGGTTGATGTCAGAGGTACATCCAGCCTAGGCTGGAGTCAGTACCAACCTTGCCTACAGCAATTACTATCAGGCAAGAGAAGAACTTAATACTCCTTAATACAATGCTTAAAATCTGCACTTTTCCCCTACCAAAATACAGCTTTATGTTACAATATATTTTTAAAATCTGGTTCCCCCTCAGTGACCTTTAAAAATAATTATACAAGATGTAATAGTAAGTGTAATAAAGCCTAATACATTACTGCCATGTTTCCCACTGCACAAGTGTTTCAAACATGTAAATAAATAAAATTACACGAGAGTTATTTTAATATTGCTTCAAGCCTTTTACAGCAAGATTGGACTCCACAGAAGGCAGAAAAATGTAATAAGAGCTGCTTCAACCCAGAGCTCCTGCTCACTGGGATGTTTCTGCTGTTCTTCATGCTTGGAAACACATACAGGAGTAGTTTTCCAGTTCTTTGCTGAGTTTAAATAATACTTTAAGGTGTATCTTAAAGGATTGTTAGATAATGGCATGCAATTTTTTCCTTCACTGAGCTGTGGGACTGTTAGGTATCCCAAAGCTAGACACCTCTGTGTTCTCAGAATTCCTGTTTGCTCTGGAATGACTTCACCTTCTGAATGAAACAGCTTTAGCAATGAACAGAACCTGTCCAAAGCTTTCATTTCATTTCTAAAATATTTGGCAGCCATTACAAAAGTCTTAAAACTGTGTAATGATCTCTAGCAATCCTGTGTTGAGAAAGCTTTTCTTTTTTTTTTCAATTTTCATCTCATAGTAAATGATTTCATAGAAGGTGCAGATATACTTGTGAATAAAGCGCATCATAGTAGTCTCTAGCTTACAGTTGTCAGAATGCAAATACAATTCAGATCCGCTGCAGAAAATAATGCAAGTCCAATAGTGTCAAAAGCAAGTTTCAGTTGTTAAATCCCTCTCAATACTGGTGCAAACTTGTTTAAAAGGGTTAGGAAAGAAATGAGGCATGAATATTACTTGCAGCAGGATGGACATTGCTCTCCCTAGTCTCTGCCTTTCAAAACATGGTCTCAAGGGGTCTTGTGCAGAGCTGTTGCCTCTGAAGACTAAGGAAAAAATGTTGCTGAGTAATTCAGCCTTCTCCTTGTCCGCAGTTAGCAGACTGTCTCCATTATTCTCTGGAGCAATACATCCTCCTCGACTTTTCTGGTTTAAGTGCATGCAGAAGTCCTTTTTGTTCTTGTTTTCTCCCTAGTCCAACTCCAGTTCCAGGTGGGAATTCACCTTCCTCACCCCATCCCTACACAACCTACCAGCAACCCTGTGCTTCTCCCAGGGTACCTATCCTTTCTTCCATGAAAATGCCTGCGCATTTTCTTCCCACTCTCCTGTTAGACCAGCAGGTCCCAGTTCAGCCATGCTGTTCTCTTGCCTTCCTTTCCTGACCTTGTTGTACAGCTGGAGACTAAGAGCTCTTGTGCCCTAGGCAAAGCTTCCTTAGGGATCTGCCAGTTCTGCACCACACCCTTCTCCTCGAGGACAAATTTCCAGGGGATCTTGCTGGCTAACACCCTGGAAAGCTGGAAGTTGACTTTCTTAAAACATTTATCTTATTCTTAAAACACCCTGATTTACTCTTTGCCTGCTAGACATCCATCAGGAGTGTGAACTACAGAGCTGCAAAACAACGGTATCACTACATCCCAGGCAATCTCCAGTCACTTCACAGGCGCTGGTGAGCAACAGGTCCCCCCTGCTTCAGTGACCTATATACTTCAGAAAATAGAGAACTAAATGGTAGGCTTAAACAAAGGGAGATTTTATGATGAGATTGATATTTATCTTTGCAACGGCTGCAGTTATGCAGGGAAGACAGTAAGACCAACGCTTTCGAGAGCTTGCATTGATCTTGGAACCCCTTCTGGTATCTAGCCTCATGCATTCACATGGGTGGGTATTTCAGACAGGATCCTGGAATCTTCTGAAGGCCAGGCCATTAAAAATGTGTATTGTATAAAAAAGTACAGCTGTCAAAATATTAGGCAGCCAAAATTTAAAGCCATTTCTAAAGCAAACAAACAAACCTGGATTGAGCAATGTGGAAATATTAGGTATTTCAGCAAAGTTTCTTCATACAGGCACACTGAACTTAGAACAAATTCAACAAATGAACATTATGCATGCTTATACATGTAGTGGGATAGTAAATACACTGTCATGCAGCTCTCAATTTATGAAGAGATCTAGAAGAATTTTCCATTTCTCTGATGTGTCAGTAATTTTCAATTAACCTCCTCTAAATTGAAATCAAAGCTTTTGCAATTCATCTGCAAATACAAATGAAGCTGTATAGAAGTAGAAAACAGATTTTTGCCAGCAATACTGAGAATATTGAGTGCTACAAAAGCCACAACTAATCTAAAATTGATCCCCCTTTTAAAAATAATTTTTTATTTTTATTTTGGGGTACAAAGGGAACAGAGAAAATTGCCTGCATTCTTATAGACTGGATATAAATAATCCAGCTGCAAATGCTAAAGTTCAATTTTTTCCATCTCTGCTTTATTTTTACAAGGGTCATAACTGGTTTTGTGTATGTTGCCAGATGAAATACAGAATTCAAAGAAGAAATTAATATAGAAAGTGGATTTGACTTACTTTCCACATCTCCAGTACAGAAGAGTTTCTCTTTCCATAAAATCAGCATTTCTGAGTACTGTTCCTCTTTTTCTCTATTAATAATCCATCTACATCTTCCCTGTTACTGTAACTCACCTAAAACACTCCCAAATCCATTTTACTGAAGGAGATAGTCTGCAGTGGAAAAGGAGTAAAATCCTACAATCTGATTTTTTTCCCGCATGGTGAATTCATGGTGGGCATAAGATTCCCTTTTAGAACACGAAGAAAAGTGTTGCATGAAAAATACTGATCAGCTGTCAGTTGAAAAGTGACACTAAGGATCCTACCTCATTTTCTTTTAAATGTTAAACACACAGCTTTCAGTGTAGTTATGTACAACACACTATTGCTATAGCAAAAGGGAAATGGGAAAAACGTGCTGTAGGAAAGAATTATGTGTACATTCTGTGTACCATCCTTGATGAAGCAATATATTTTTTTGTTGTTGCTTTACAATCTCATTGCTCTGATTATTCAACTAACATATTCAAGTGAAGTATTTTCCTCAAAAATCAGAAGAAAGGCTTTTGTAGGATATAATTCCATGAATAGTTTGCGGGGAGAATCTCTCCCTTTGTGCACTGACTGGTCATCGGACTTTGTGACTGTGCAGCTACCTCACCGTCTTTGGAGAGGTGTTCCTGTCCAAAATGGAACAGGCAGGATGTTAAAAAATAAAATAAAATAGGTGCACTGTATTTTATGGCAAAGCTTGTTAATATTCAGCTGCCTTTATTTGATTTACTGGCAGTGGAAGAGCAGATAAGACTACCAGGGCTGCTGTGTTTCTTTTGTACTTCCTAATGTAATCTCAAAGCCCATATGCAGAAACAAAGAATCACTGAACAACTGCTAGAATTAGTGTTTGAAATGCTTTCTTGCAGTGACTCACTATTCTGCCTCAGTAAACAAAATTATTTAGTAAATATTAGTGCCTTACGTAACAGTCTATTTTAATGCTGACAGTAAATTATACAGTGGGTTTGGGGACAGAATGATGTCTTACTGCAGAAAGAACTTGATTTCAGGTTCCCTCTGAACTGCCTTTTGAAATTCCAGGTGTATGAAATGCTTCTTCTTTCTTAACACATTTTTATTCTTTTTTTGTTTTTGTTTTTCAAGTAAATCCATCAGATTTTTAAATATGTCTGCCTTTACTGAGAAAGCAATTGGGGATCCAAACAACAGTTTGGATACCTTCTTTACTGAGGACTTGTTGAAATGCGTATGATCAGTATTCTAGGTTTCAAGGCCTTGGGTCTGGGAGTATCCGATAATCCCTGAATGTAATGATTGGATAAATCACCAGCTTACATCTATGTCTGGCCAGAAACAAGCTTCTCTCAACATTATGGCCAAGCCCAATCAGCATTTTTACATCTCACTGCCTAGTTTCTTTTCTCACTTTCTTCCGTCTTCTGAGGTACTGCTAGCCATTCCCCAAAAATCACTTATTAAATACTCCATATGTCTAGGTCTGTCCCCTAGCATCTCAGAGCATATAATCATGGGATGGCTTGGGTTGAAAGGGTCCCCAAGGATCATGAATCTCCAATTCCCCTGCCACATGCAGGGCCACCAACACCCAGATCTGCTGCTAGGCCAGGCTGCTCAAGGCCCCATCCGACCTGGCCTTGAACACCTCAGGGTTCAAGGGACAGGGCATTTACAGTCTCTCTGGGCAGCCTGTTCCAGCACCTCACCACTGTCTCTGTGAAGAACTTCCCCCTGACTTCTAATTTAAACCTTCCTTCCTTGAGCTTAGCACCATTTCCCCTTGTCCTATCACTTGTCTACCCAAGTAAAAAGTCGATTCCTCTCCTTTTTATAATCCCCTTTTAAATACTGGAAGGCTGCAGTGAGGTCTCCTCACAGTCTCCTCTTCTTCAGGCTGAACAAGTCCAGCTCCCTCAGCCTGTCTTCAGCCCTCTGATCATCTTTGTGTCCTTCCTCTGGACGCTTTCCAACAGCTCCACATCTTTCTGTATTGTGTGCCCTAGATCTGGATGCAGTACTCCAGATGGAGCCTCATGAGGGTAGAGTAGAGAGGTCCTTGCTGGCCACCCCCCTTCTGATTCAGCCCTGGTTACCATAGGCCTTTAGAGATGTATGAGCACACTGGTGGCTCATGCTCAGTTTTTTACCCACCTGGACCCCCAGGTACTTCTCCACAGAGCTACTAACAAGGACTTCTTCTACATATCTGGGATTACTCCGACCCAAGTGCAAAACCTTGCATTTTGCTTTGTTGAACCTGACCATGCTGTATGTCTCTTCTGTGTGTTGAAATCTTAAAACCCTCTGGGCTGACTTTCCTAATTGTCAGAATATAGAGTAAGGTTTCCTGAATTACTCTTACTGTTGAACAAAATAATTCAATAGCCATTACAAAGCTCTACAGACTAATGGCTGAGGAAATTGCTTGGGTCTTGGAAGCCTGAATTCTTGTCATTGTACTAATGAGTGTTTAAATTATATGCTATTAATAGCCCAGTTTCAGAGGACTGTCTAGGTTAGGTGGCTAGAGCAGTGACCTACAAGATGCATATTACAGTCATCAAGCAGAGGAAGATATTTGTTCTGCATCTTGGATGCATGCTGAGCAGACAAAGCATGGTGCAGGCATCATCACATTGTATTCTTCCCTGCATTCTGTAGGGAGCAGTGATGAATACTGTGCCCCAGGAATCAGCTTGGATCTGGGAATGTATTCTGAGCACCGTGTGGTGTATTCTTTTGCTAAGTGCCATGATGCTTCAGATGGAATTTCTTTGCTGATGAGACCAGGTTCCCATATTTCTTCTCAATTTCCCAATTAGATGACTAACATTTTCAGTGTAATCCACAAAGTTTATATTTGTAACATGCAAGTAAATATTATGGATCACATTAGGTGCTTAGACAAGAGAGAAAAGTTACAGTGCTGAGAAATATGGCATTTAATTATATGGTTGGTGTGATACAGAGTTAATAAAGCTCTAGTTCTTGTCAAAGAGGTTTAAGTGATTATCTGTGGAGTGGAATGGATATTCTGAAGAGAGAAATGCCAGTAGGTAGACATTCTTGTATTAAATTGTTTATGTTCCAGTGTAATAGAGTTTATCTTTTTGCACAGTTACTGCAAAGATTTCTTCAAGTGAAAGATAGTTAAAAAATCATGATTAAAAAATCCTTCTACAAGGAAACATTTTGGTACCAGTAACTTACACCACGCAAGATACTGAGCTACTATGCGAAACAGGCAAATCTTAAAGTAAGACAAAACATCCCAAGATCCATATATTACATATTTCTATCATAAATGAGCACCTTTCAATTGAATTTTTGAAACCAAGTAAATAGACTCATAGATATTCAAAGATAAGATTATGAAGTGTTACTGAGCTACTAATTTAGATTCTTCTTCTAATAGCTTCTAATACAGTGGTGGAGTGGCAGGGATAGGCTGATTATTTACCATTTCAACATCTCCTATTCATTTCCATGGAAACTACAGCAGATTAAAAGACCACAATAGAACAGACACAGAGACCACTTGACAGAAAAAAGTACTGGCTACAAAACACTTATTTTCAACCACCATTAGCTGTGCATTTTCACCAGTTAATGAAAAAGAGCCTGCATACTGCACTTGTAAATATCTACATTGCCATCTAGAATGTAGTTTGTTTTCATGTTGCTGTCACAGCCGCTGAAACACACCATCCACTGCCTCTGTGTGCCCACATCCACTGTCTGGTCTCCATCAATGTTCAGCAAGCAGTGATGGATGTTTACGGACACAATTTTTTCTGCATGGAGGAATTCAGTTAGACACTTTTCCTTCATACACAAACCCATGTCAGACACCATGCTGTCAGACTGCTCCTCTGCTGACATCTGTCACATGGCAACAGCATGGAATGGAATATTGGCAGTAAGGTTTAACATCTATTGCCATACCCACACCATCTTACACTGTGTGCCAGTGACACAAAATAGGAGGCATTACTTTTGGAGCAGACATTGTATGTTTATTTGGAGCTAAATGGAGCTAATCTGTTGTTAAACATCTTAAAATTCACCAGTGACCTTATGCCTTCGTTATATTTCAGCAAGGTAAAACAAGTGGGACCCTCCTTACAGAAAAGGATGCAAAGGTTTTACTCTTAGCACTGGAAGTTTCTAGATTTATAGAAAATTGCTATCAGATAGTTCTATTCTTGGAGATTCCCACGATGCTATATTGTGCCAGACAGCTTTATAAACCCAAGTTAAACATCTGCTTTCTGTAAGAAGCAGACACTGAGTTTTTTTCCTTTGAGTGTCCTGTTTCACTCGTTCCCATACAATCACAAAGATATACAAGAACATGTTTATTCCTTAACCGTGCTTATTTAATCTCTTCATGCAGAAATATGAAGAAGGTAGAAAAATATAATCATATGCATAGTTATTCAATACCTAGATAGAAATTTCTCAGTGTTGTACTTTAAAGTTCTTATTTAGCATGTCTTCTGACCACCATACTACTGGTATATGGAAAGTGCTCTCCAATTATCCATTGCCTCTGACTCAGCAATGCCTACTGCCTCTTTCCATAACCAGTGTAATTCAAGTAATCTATTTTAATATGTTCATATTCATTTAATACTCTTCCTGTAATGCTACAAGAGAATGAAAGCCACTATGAAAAATAGACATCCTAATGCTTTCTGCTCAGACAGTTTGCTAAACACATGCCCAGTTCCATAATCTGATGAAAGTCATTGTCAGATTTATATTATTTTAGAAAAAGGGATTATATCCAGGGAAATGACCCCCTTGTGCTTGCACAGGCACCATCTCACCACTTTGTTCAGATCTGGAATACACACACCCTTCAGCCATGATCTAAAAGATAAAAGATCATACAAGAACTGAGAAAGTGCACTAGCTGCTAGTAGCATAGGATTTAGCTTAATTAGTCAATGTAGCTAAGTTAGCTGCTGATTGTTTATGCCATGTTCTTCACAAGTACAGCAGAAAAGGCTCTGCCCACTTGACTCTACTGGTCTATTACACAGACACATTTAGAAAAACTTGAATATTTAAAAGTCTCCTGGAAAGTAAATTGTGTTAATCCTTGCACAAGCTGAGGATAAATTGTGTTAGGGTGAGCTGGCCATTACTAATTATGAGTTCTTTGCTTGGACACTGTACATAAGCTTGGCTTAAACAAATGTTATGAAGTTGGAAACCTTAGGAAACCTTAGGAAACTATTGCTTTAATGCAGCAATAAATTAACAATTTCAGTATTCTCTTACAAAATTACCTGAGGAAGGAATATTGCTTGTCACTGCAGGAAGATGAGTTACAGCCAAAGATACACAAGTACAAATCACAGGATGAAGAATAACGATGAGAATAGTTAACAGCTTCCAACTGAAGGCAATGCTGTGGCCTTCTCTTAGGTGCTACACTGGACATTCCCTTTCAAGCAGGGCACATCAGTGTCGAAGGAGGCTGGGCAAGGATAAATTTCTGCTGGCAAGGCATAGAAAACACTTATGAAAATATGCAACATGCACTTCTCACTTAACTGTTCTTGTGAGTCTTCTGAGTCATCTTCTAAGTATTTGCTCTCTGAAATGTTAAATAATAGAGCCTGGGAGTAAAATACACGATACAGAAAAACAGAAGAGTAAGAGATTATCCCCCTGCCTACTGCCAAGTCCTTAGTGCTCTTTGCCTTCAGTCTGATTATCTCCCAAGGGAGAAATACTCATCTAATCCTGTATCCTGGACACATTATGAAGAGGGACAGCTCATGAAACTTATCCATCCACAAAAACTGAGCTGAAGAGGAGGGATGTTGAAGCTCTCTCCTCTGTCTGCTGAGGACTCAGATTGTCTGAGATTACTGCAAGATCACTGGTAGAACTCTTTTTAGGAGAGCATACATCTTCCATCAGGAAAACCAACTTTTGTTGTTCAGGACTTGGGCCAAAATGATATTTGTATTCCATAGGGATAAAATCTGTTCCTAGAATGTGTCATTGTTATTTAATTACTGACCTTATTGGTGGCACATCACATTTAGACTGTTTCTTTTGTCTATATGCTGTTCTTTCCGCCAACTCATCATCTCTCATTTTTATAATTGCACTTTTCAATTCCCGTGTCTCAGATTTTCACTTTTTTTTTTTTTTCCCCCAAATATCTACTGCTACAGAGAGAGTGGTGAGGTGCTGGAACAGCTGCCCATAGAGGCTGTGGATGCCCTGTCCCTAAAGGTGTTCAAGGCCAGGTTGGATGGGGCCCTGAGCAGCCTGGTCCAGTACCAGATTTGGGGGTTTATAGCCCTGCGTGTGACAGGGAGGATGGATGATCCTTGGGTTGCCTTCCAACCCAAGCCATTTTATTATGCTGTTATCATAACGACTGTTGTCTTCATTTAATTTCTCTTTCTACTCTCATGTATTACTTTTCCATTGCAGGCCAGAGACCAAGGAACAATACTCACCCATTTGAACTGCTTGTAACTACTTACAAAAGGTTTTTTTAATGAGCATACTTGGCAGCATTGCTGTGCAAGTGCATGCACTTCCTCACGCCATGCAGGTGCCAGTCCTCCCTCCAGTGTGTGAATTCTCACAGGTTCAGCACCTCTAATTTTCCAGTCTGCACGCAGTCCTGAAGTCACTGTGGCACATGCAGACACAAATGTATTGGCAACATTTGTGCCTACAGTACAGCAGGCACCTTTCTGCAAATGTAGGCCTTTGTGTTTCATGAGAAAAGCATGCCTCTGTGCAAACTGAATAATGCTTCTCACATTTTACTTGCTATAGATTTACCCTCCTAACCCAAGGTCTGGAATTAAAACTGCCACTGTCTTTTAGAACAGTTTACAAAAGCAAACATTCAGGCTAGGTTTAAAAAAAAGTGTATATGTTTATATCTGGAAAGAGGTCTTTGTGTAGAAAGACATGAACATCCTCTAGCACCTGCATTTGGTCTGTGCAAATTCTTTCCTGTGGAAATAAAAATGCTGTGCTTGAAACAGAGTTGAACAGGTTGGAAGGTGTGAGTAAAACTGAGTGAATAATTTATTTTTCAGCTATAGAATTGAGAATTAGGAAGTTTAGGTTACGATGACGGCATGGTGTTCAGGAGTTTCTTTTCAGCAGATGAAGCCAGAAACTCTTAATAAAGTAGTTACAAATGGATTGTTGTAACAAAAGGAAAAAGCATGAACATAGAACTTGACTATATGTGGCATTATTCTGTTAGCGTAAGGCACACAGAACACCGCAAAGTCTGAACCCCTTTCTGGCCTTAGCAGGGGGTCTTGCCGCACAGGACATCAGAGTGTACTCCAAGCAGAGACCGGCTCATGCAGTTCTTTTGGAACTTTTTGGCATTGGAGGAACAGCTATTCACTGGTGCAGGAAAATGCATTATGGTGGTTGGCTTCAGGTCTTACCTGTCAGACCACGAAGGCACGAGCACATTGTGAGGCATTTTTGTTTAACATCAAATTTAACAGCCTTGGTAGGTGAAGTAGAAAAATTTTTGTTCTAGTTAACTCAAGCAGAGAAGAGAGCATGAAAAATGTGTAAAGTAGGAACACCGAAAAACAGTTAATTATTTGAGAAACCGGAGCTGAACTTTAATGATTTACTTTTGTCAATACAACTTCAGATGATTTACCTCTGTGTTGTAACAGCTTGGAAACAGGTTGCTGGTTAGGGTAAAATACTGTATCAGTCAGGGGAGAAACTGCTGAGAAATGATGAACTTTGGGGGAACTGCAGTTTCAACCAGGCAGAAAAAATGTGACAGTTCATTGCAATTTGCATGGCAGACATATCTGGTAGCAGGGCAGTTTTATCCTTCATCATATTTCTAGACTCTGCGGAAATGTCTTAGCACACAGTTTTGCAGTCTTACCTACTTTTGTTAATGCTGCTTTTACTTGCATAGTAGCACCGATCAATTTAATAGGCAGATGCCATCCACACTGTGCTTTCTGCAAAGTCATACTGATGAACAGGACATTAGACACCTGGTCCACATTCACAGCAGTCAAAAATAATTAATAAATTAAAAAAAAAAAAAAAAAAGTAGAACCAAATTACTACCTTCTGCAAAACTGGCCACTAGGGTTAGAAGACAGGAAAAATTTAAGAGGGACAACTGTGAAACTTCCTTCTAGCCACAATTACACATTGATTTTCTAAGTTTTCTTTGGCAGTTTAAAGAAAGTTTAAATTTCTGGTAAAACAGAGCAAAAATAGGCTAGATGGTTTTTGTGAATAAACAAGGGCAAACATTTTACAATGTGACATTTTTTTCATCAGTGCATCACTTGACATGTTATAAATAAAGAATGGATGTTTTATGTCAGATAACAAGTCTGTTCTCTTTTGTCTGTTATGAGCAAAATATGCTCATAATGCACAAATTACAAAAAAGCTTGATGAAGCTGAAAAAGGACTTGCCAAAGCTGAAGTGGCTCTACAGAATTAATAAAGAACACTTCAGAACAACTAAAAATTGCTTTAAAGTAGCAGTCATGTAGCAGCTTCACAACTTGGAATGACAGCCCTGTCAGAGATGTGCTTTGGGCACGGGAAGGGCAGCAGGATAATAAAAATAAATAAATGAAATGAAATGAAATGAAATGAAATGAAATAAAATAAAATAAAATAAAATAAAATAAAAAAAGCAACTCGAATGTTAACTCAACATTAATAAAAGGCAAATGAACATGACGGCATTAGCTTGTAGTGAATCGTCCTTTTTCAACATATTCAATAGAAGAGAATACATGCTGAATTTTCACACATGAAGCTAGCAGTAAAAACAGTTTGGGGTATTGCAAAGGATGAGGGCTAGTCTGAAAGCAATGCCTCCTATTTTGTAATGTAGGCCCAGAGCAGCAGCATCAGATGGTGGTATGGCAGCAAAAGTTGAACCTCCCCATGTTGTTCACTTTGTTGCTGTGTGGCAGATGGCAGCAGAGGGACAGTCTGCCAGAATGGCATGTGGCAGACATGGAAGTGTGTACAAAAGAAAGGTGTCTAATTCAATTCCTCCATGTAGAAAAAGTGGCACCCATTGACATTCATTGATGCTTGCTGAACATTTATGTCTCAGCACGGTGAGGTGGTGAGTAGTGTGTTTCAGCAACGTGCAACAGCAGTGTGAAAGATAAAGCCATGTTCTGGATGGCCACACATGAAATGAAGAGCTTATCAATCAGCTCATCTATGCAGATCAGTGGATTACAAACAGGGAATGGTGTGCAGAGCTGAATACTGGCTTCAATATTCAAAGTTTGCGCCAGATGGGACAGAAAGAACACTGTATGCAGGTTTGTAAGGACTAATTGAAGCAATATGAGGATGAAAGCGATAGTTTCCTATACCTCTTTATTAATGGTGATGAGACACGGTGGAGTCAAAATGAAATGAGCTGGAGTCAAAATGGCAGTGCGTGGAGTAGAGACGTGGATTCCCCATAGAAGAAAATATTCAAGATGCAGCCCTGACTGGGTAAAGTGATGTGCACTGTATTTTGGGTTAAGAAAGGGGTGATCCTTATGGATTTTCTGGAAGCCAGACAAACCGTCCACCCACAATACTAAGCGAAAGGCTCAAACTTTGGCTAGGCCAGAGAAGAAGATAACATTTCTCTTGCAACGTGATAATGCCAGGCCCCACAGCATTGTGAAGACTGCAGAGCTCATTGCCATTCTAGGCACGAGGTGTGTGAAGGCATGTTGATGATAGATCTATGCACTTTGGAGAAGACTAGCTGGCTGAACAGAGGAATTTTGTCCTTAAAAATGAACTGTCTGCCTTACTGAGTAGCATGTGACAAAGAATTAGACAATATGTTACTCATAGCACTGTCTGATATTTGCACTGCCATACCTGAGGCAGTATCGTTTACCTACACACCTTATTTGTTCTGCAGCAAGGACGACATAGTGAAAAATATATTCATCCATATCTATGACTGGCTTTCTTATCCAGACGATAGGGCTGCATGAGATATAAGATTATAGAATCATAGAAAAACTATGGTTCAACACTGATACGTTTTAAATAGGAAAATTAGCTTGAGGAAAAACTTTTAGGACATACTCGTTAAGAGCTCTACCGAGTTGCAGAGATGGCTTTTACCCAGGTGAAATGCAGAAATTTGCACCCTTATAAATATCTTCTGAACATTAAAAGTGTCTAGTCTTTTCCTTGGGAACACATTTAATTTTTGGTTAAGTAATATGAAAACAGAGTGGATAAAGGAGAGAAGTGAGGAGAATTACATGCCCAAGAACAAAAATTTCATAAAACTTTATGGAAGTTTCATAAAATTTCATAGATTTCATTAAATTTCATGAAACTTTTTCTCTCTCTACTCCAAATAGCTGTTTGGTTGCCAAGCTTATGAAACAATAGCCAGCTTGAAGGACATTTCTTCTATGACTACCTCCTTTCCCTTGCTTCTATTTATTCTACCACTGTATAAATTGAGCAGATTTCTTTGAGAGATGATTGCTACAAACAGAAGCACTACATAAATGGATATCTGAGCGTTATGAACATATCTGAAAGGTTTTAGGTGCAATGGTGACAATAAATCCAGAATTGGATTTGAATGCACTGCTGAATTTGTAGAATCTTTTAGGAAATCAGAACTGCAGGATCAAATAAAAAATGCCAGTAAACACAATCCAAGAAGCAATCTTACATTTCATATTCTGGTTTCGGAGGAGTACTCACTATAGGAACCTAAACTGCATTCAAGATTTGAAAGCAATCATACATGCCAGGCATCTTCTAAAAGCAAAGTCTATCGTTCACATTTCATAGCAATGTAATATAAAAAAACATAGTAAGTAATCATGTTACTAATTACACTAGAATGAACTTTCCAAATATAACAATACCACTGCAATATTCCGATGTTAAATGCAGTCATTGATGATAAAGTACCAATGAAAAAAATATTTATTTTTCAAATGGGGGTAAATGAAATTTATTTAGGATCAATTGCTACCTGAATTAGAAATGATACGTAGATAAAAAGCACAGCTAATATGGGTTTGTGCACTGCCTACTCTGCAAGGCACAATCTTATAATTAGATGACAACACTCTCACTAGCCTTAATAGACAACATTTTTTCTAGCACTAGAATCTGTAAAATTAAAGTTCCCACAGTTGATAACTGCTACAGACTTGAAGTTTCAGTTTTTGCACAGGTTACAGTAGAAACAGTGCGTGACATCAGAATTTCAGTAATTGTGCTGAGCCAAAGGTCTGTAACAAAACGGCAGTCAGATTAAAAATAACACAACAGTGTATGGGAATCGGTCTGAATCACAGCCTGAACCTCTGATCAACCAAGTGAGGCAAGCAATGAGTCAGCCAGGGGAGCAAAGGTGAAGGTATTTCACCTGTGCTACCGGAAGGGGTGGAACCTGGCTCCACCTCTCCTAGATCCAATTTAAGTGCTGACTGCTGCTGAGGAAGGATCTCTTCTTAGAGATCACCCCTTGGGGAGGATGTTGTGAGGCTACAACATTGGTAAGCATTTTCCATTTATTACCTTCCTGTTGTGATGATCCTACTTAGCCTAAAACTCTGTATGCCAGTTGATTTTACACCTCTGTACACATGTTTATGGTAGAGCTAGTCACCAGCTCAGTGCCTGTGATGGCTGCGCAAGGTAGTATTAACACTGATGCCTTTAGCTAGATGAGAAATACCTTTTAGGTGGTATTATTTCCTGATAACAAGGAAAAAAAAAGATAGGAACACAAGAGAAAGTCATTAAGCTTGTGTGATATCAAAATAGTTTAAAACCCCCCAGAAAGCTTGGAGAAGTAACAGCGGAAAAAATACTTTTGTGAAGCCCAGTTCATATTTTCAATCTGTTTAACAGTAATAAAAACTTTGCTGGAAGAAAAAACAAAAGTAATCTTTTAGGGGGAAAGGTGTGCAGCAATTATAGATGTCTCTACAACTGCAGCCCTGACTTTAATTGTCTTGAATCCGTCTTGAATCCCGTCTTGAAAATTTCTAATCCGATGTCCTCAACTTTAGTGTATAATAAACATCTTTTCTAAGGGTGAAGGCTCTGAACTACAGTGAATCTGCATTTTTGTTGCTCATACACTGAAGGAGAAGAATACGGAGGTAAGTAGAATAGCATAAAAGCAAAGGCAGAAACTATAAAGCATTCTGCTTTACAGTATGTGACCATACAATCTGCATGGTATTGTCATGGTATTTCTTCTCCTGCTGCCATGGAACACTTTCAAATGATCTTTGAAATCAGAACAGGTCCAGTAAGGGTGAGATGCTCACAGGTACATGATAGAAATGGCAGGTGAATGTAAAGCCATCTGGCACATGAAGCCCTGCCAGGTGTGATGCAAAAGGTAACTCACACACATGGCACATACAGCTAGTTTCCATCTCACCATCTTGGCAGCTGCGCTGCGCAACTGTCTTGCTGTTGTCTCACAAAGCACTTTTACTGGTGCACACAGAAGTCTGAAGCATCTTCCAACATCATATTCCCGTTTGTGCTAGCTCTGTTTCTCTGTGACTCTGCTTTCACTAAGGGCATCTTTCTGTGTACATGCTCAGCCATATAACAGCTTGCTTTTTGTCATCTGAACAAGGCTGTTTGCTTTAGTGATTGGCATTCTAGAAAACTGTAGACCTTGTGATTTCAAGATACTGAAGAATAGAATTTCCTATTTTTTTCTTCATTCTTTTTTCCCCTTTATTGTATTTTTACATTCTTTAACTTTTCTACAAGTACAGGATTTTCTATAATTTTAACAGGGGCCTGGCAGGAGTACAAGCAACAGGATAACAGCCAAAATAGCTTTCTAGTACATTTTGTTGTAGCCTGCAGGTGTTCTGTCTTCATTGGTTGCTATGTGAACTTTTCAAACAACTTGCTAGAATGAATAGCTGCCACCTCAAATATTTCAGTGTTTTTTCCTCTCAAAAATACCATTTTTCCTGCGTCTGTTGATCTTTCTATCCCACTGTTTTGTTCAACAGCATTAATCTTCATCTTGCAATTAATGAGTTTAGAAAAAATAAATCTGTTTTCCAAACATCTGCAGAAATCATCATTATAAAATGAGATCTGCAGCAGCTGTCTTATTTCATACAAAGATGCGTGTGCACACATTGACACATGCATATATATGTGTAAAAACTGCCTACTTGGCAAAGCAGCAGGACTTCCAATAATCATTAAGAGCAGTTTCATCCAGTAATAACAAAAAGGTGAAAAACAGCAACGGAGCCTCCAAGATCAAACAGCTCATGCTTTATCACAGGGGTTCAGGGTTATTATTTTAGTATGCTTTAGCAGTTCAGAGCTGTTCATGCAAATTTATTTCTGACACAGATGAACACAGCAACTAAATTCATGTGAAGAACGTATTTTATTTCTGAAATTAAATACATTCATTTTTTCAAAGTGAACTTCAAAATTACTTCAAAAGGAAAGATATTTACATTGCATCTGTGTATTTACCTGTGTCATACAGAGGAAGGTTTTCCCCCTACCTATGAAGAAATGCTCTCACCAGTTCTCTAGACCTTGAAACTGCAGCGTCCCATCCAGGCTGTACAACAGAACTGAAACAAAACCAGCAGCAGCTTAGTTTCATAACATGATGTGTGATTAGTATGACCTCTTGTGTTAAACATGGGAATACTCATTTGTTTAGTCACATAAAGAATCTATCAAGCCAGCAGATGAAATATCCACTAGCAAGTTAACAGCAATGTTCTTGCCAGTTCTACTAATAAATAGGATATCAGCAGGATATTAAAACTAGGATTTGTAACCGATATATGTGAATCAGATAAATAAGTGCAGATGTTTCCCTGTAGAGAATGTAACCTCCATGTATTTTAGTCCACTGAGACTTCAAAAAGATAATTATTTTCTTTACAATTCTAACAAAATTGTGCATGGTCAGAGTAGATAAAATTACATGATGTTTACTCGCTGACTTCTAAACATGCAATATGCAGATTTATGAATTTTGAATTTTACAAAATCCCTGCTGTGGTAAACTGGGTTCTGAGTATTTTATCTTCTGTTGAAAGCAATATGTAACACTGAGTGCCATTAAGAAAAGGTTGAAGGCACGACATGAGCAGAACAGGAAAGATGAAAATGATCCTCGTTGAAATCTTTAGCTAGTCTACAGAACATTCTGACAGCAAGTTTGTGCAGGGCTTTCATCTGCACAGTGACACAAACATAGGTTCCCCAAGACTTTCATTCTGTGTGACTTGTATATGTTTGGAAACAGGCAAAATAGGATCACTGAGATAGAACTGAATCTGCTTTTTTTTTTTCTCTGACTTCCAAAGAGAGCATCCAAATACAGAGCACAGAGAGAGGGGGCTGGGAAGTCCCTCATCATTCACGCAAGAATGTTGGTGGGTTTTCCTTCGAGACTCCGTTGTTGAAGAAACGTGGCATACGCCCCGGTATCCCACAGTCACTTCCATTATGGGTGCTTCCTCCAAAATAATCAACGCTCTACTCACAGATTTACAAGTTTTCGTTCGCTCTCACCTATCGTGCTTTCAGAACCACGACATTCCAAAACGAAGCTGAAGTCTGAAAGCGAACTGAGCGCGGTGCGAGGTCCGGCAGTGATACAGCTGTAGGCGGACAGCGTTAGCACGTCTGGGCCCGGCTGCCACGGGTCGGAAAAGCGGAGCGGAGCGGCACGCGGAGCGCGGGCGGGACGGGAGGCGGCCGCCCCCGGGCCGGAACCGAGCGGGCCGCCGCGTTTTGCTGGACAGCTCCGGGGAGCGGCGCTGCGCCCGCGTTCCGCGCACGGCGCAGCCGTGAGCGGCGCCGGGCGGAGGGAGTCCCGCGACCGCGCTCCGCCGGCGGGCCGCTTCCGAGCCGGGAGCTCCCGGGCTCCCTCGGCGCGGGGCTCCCCGGCAGGGGTAGGGGGGGCGGGGGGGATCCCGGCAGGGGCGGGGCCGAGCGGCCCCCCAGCGCCGCCCCCGCCGCCTCACGCCACGGCCGGTTCCCCCCCCCCCCCCCCGCCCCCCCCTTCCCCGCAGGTGACGCCATGCCTGTTGTTTTGGTCCGCCCAGCCAATCGGACGCGGCGGCTGGATTCTACGGGAGCCGGGATGGGCCCGTCGTGGCGGCAGCGGGACTCTCCCTTACCGACCATAACGCATTGCGCAAGGTGCAGCACCGTCCGGTACTCCTGCGGCTTTAACGACCCGGGCATGGAAGAGCCGCGGCACTTCGCGCCGGGTTTCGGCCCGGAGCAGCAGCAGCAGCAGCAGCGCCCGCCGGCGCCGCTGCACTGCCGGCAGAAGCTGGACAAGGCGAGTCTCCTCCTCCAGCAGCAGCAGCAGCAGCAGAGCCCGTGCCTCCAGTGCAACAACTGCGCCTACTACGGGGCTGCGGCGGCGAGCGCCGGGGATAACCTGCCGCTGCTGCTCCGCGCCTCCCCGCCGCTCTCGGGCACCTTCCGCACCCGCTCCTCTCCGCTCTCGTCTGTCGCCTCCTCCCGGCAGGGCAGCCAGCTGAATGTCAGCGAGCTGCCCTCCTCCAGTCATGCTGGCGCAGCGAGGCAGCCTTCCCAGCACGCTCCACACCACCAGTGCCACAGCCTGCAGCAGGCGGCGAGCCCCGGCAGCAGCGGCAGCAGCGGCAGCGCCCACCACCACCAGCAACAGCAGCAGCAGCCCCAGCAGCGCCGGGAGAGCAATCCCTTCACCGAAATAGCCATGAGCAGCTGCCGGTACAACGGCGGCGTCATGCGGCCGCTCAGCAACCTGAGCTCGTCCCGCAGGAACCTGCACGAGATGGAAGCCGAGTCGCAGCTGCTGCAGCCGCCGCTCTCCAGCCCCAACGCCGCCGGCCCGGAGGTCGTGGTCTCCAAACCCGAGCACAACAACTCCAACAACCTGGCGATCTACGGCCCCGCCGGCCCCGGCCCCGGCCCGGGCGGCCCCAACAACGGCGGGAGCAAACCCACCAAGAAGAAGAATCAGAACATCGGCTACAAGCTGGGGCACCGCCGGGCTCTGTTCGAGAAGCGCAAGCGCCTCAGCGACTACGCGCTGATCTTCGGCATGTTCGGCATCGTGGTCATGGTCATCGAGACCGAGCTGTCCTGGGGCGCCTACACCAAGGTACTCTCGCTTTCCTCGGTCGCGCCGCTCCGCAGCCCTGCCCGGCCCCCCGGTGCGCTGCCGCCCCGAGGCGAGGCGAGGCGAGGCGAGACTGGCCCGGCCGTCGGGGCGCTGCGGCTTGGCAGCGGCCTCGCGCGGGGCTCCTGAGGGTCGGTGGTATTTTTGTGTTGCAGGAATCGCTGTATTCCCTCGCTCTGAAATGCCTTATCAGCCTCTCCACGATCATCTTGCTCGGACTCATCATCGTGTACCACGCACGGGAGATCCAGGTAATGCTTCCTTTGGCGGTTTTTCGGAAGGCGGTAAGTAGCCTCGGGAAGCACGAATTATCGGTAGGCGCTAACAGGAATTCAGTGGAGAGAAAAGTGACAGGCAGCGTGGCCACGTAGGTGCCGGGGAGCTTTGCCTCTCTGGAAGCGGCAGCAGCAGCAGCGATGCTGTAGGACGGCTCAGTCCTAGGTTGTAACGCACTGTGTGTGTGACATGCCTGCTGTCTTCTGTAGTAGATGTACAGCAACACTCTTACTTTTCCAGTGAATAAATTTCATGCCGTGTGTTTTCTCTCGGTTGCAAGGTTAATTATCTGTGATGTGTTATGTAATTTTTGCGATGCTGTCTCAGAAACAACATACTTTAAAAGTATATTTAAGAAGAGGAGGAAGACTCATGTCTGGGCTGCTTTATTTAATGCCCTGGGATGGGATGAAGGAGAACTGTCACGAAAAGCTGGGCAAAAGACAGGGAAACATACAAGCCAGAGCTGTCTATTAAGTCTAACAAATACTGTCATAGATTCTGTCTGAGGGACTTATTTCTAATATCAGCTGTAAATTTTTTTTGACCAAGAAATTAAAATTTGCTACTTCAGTTAAACCAAAACAGATATATTTAAAGCTTCAAAAGTGAAAAATGACTTAATCATCGGTGCTTTTGATTTTTCTAATTAGAACTATCTTCGGCTACAGGCTGAAATGACAGGCTTCAAGGGCAAAGGTGTTTTTCAGTAGTAGCAATCAATAAAAAGAGAATTTGACAGTGAAAAGGCCTGGCAAAGTGGGAAGACTGGCGGTAGGCTTGGCTGCAGCAACCAAGAGGTAGTGAAGTTCAGGATTTTGCATGGAAGAAACAGAACAATAAGTGTCATTGCAACCCTTCACTTCAGGACTACCAACTTGGACCTCTTCGATGAGCTACTTGGAGGTATCCACTAGGTTAGAGCATTGAAAGCTAAGGAGGTCTAGGAGAGTAGGTTAGCGTTTGAGCACCACTTCATGCTCCAGATTGGTACATCCCTAAGAATAAGAAATCAGGCAAAGGTGGCAGGAGACCTCCAAAGATGAATAAGGAGCTAATGGAAAAAGCTCAAATAGAAAATGAAATTTTTTGGAATGTAAGAAAAAGAGTCTGGCTACTTGGGAAGACTATCGAAATGTTGCCAGGATATGCAGGGATGCAGTGAGGAATTAAATCTGACAAAGGAGGTTAACAATAAGAAGGGCTTATCAAAATAGATCAACAACAAAAGGAAGAGTAGGGAAAATGTGAACCCGTTAGTAGATGAGGTGGGTGTCCTGGTAACAGAAGACACTGAGAAGGTAGAGATACTGAACACCTTCTTTGTTTCAGTCTTCACTGATAAGAGTGGCCCTCAGGAGTTTCAAACCTTGCAGGTAAGGGAGAGAATCTGAAGAAAGGAGGACCTTCCCTTGATAGGGGAGGATTTGGTCAGAGATCATCTAGGCAAACTCCATACACAGAAAAAAATCCATGGACCTCAATGGAATGCACTCAGAGGTATTTAGGGAGTTGACTGAAGTTATTGCTGAACCACTCTCTGTCATCTGAGCAAGGTCACGGAGAATAGAAAAGGTACCTGAAGACTGCAGGTAAGCCAGTTTCACTGGCAAGGAGGAGGTCCCAGGAAGCAACAGGCCAGGCAAGTTCACCTCTGTCCTTGGGAAGGTGGTTGAGCTATTTATTGTGGGTATTATCTCCAAGTAAGTGAAAGAAGAGAAGGTTATTAACATGTCAGCATGGGTTCACCAAATAATGGGAAATAATGCTTGACTTATTTAATAGACTTCCGTGATAGCTGGCTGGGTAGATGAGAGGAGAGCAGTGAATGTTATGTGCCTTGACTTCCTTTAATGTTTTTGATACTGTCTCTGATAACGTCTTAATAGGTAAACTTAGGAAGTATGGGATAGGTGAGTGAAGTGGTCTGAGAACTGGCTGTCTGGCAGAGCTCAGGGGGTTGTGATCAGTGGTTCAAAGTCCGGAGGCTTGTAGCTAGTGGTGTTCCCCTGCAGTTAGTACTTGTTTAACTAACTTCTTCATTAATGACCTGGATGAAGGGATAAAACACACTGTCACCAAGGTTGCTAATGATACAAAGCTGGGGGGAGTGGCTGACACACCAGAAAGTAGAGCTGCCATTGAGTGAAAGCTAGACAGGCTGGAGAGCTGGGTGGAGCAGAACCTTATGAGGCTCAGCAAGAGCAAGAGTAGAGTCCTACACCTGGCAAGGAATAACTGCACTCATCACTGTAGGTTGGAGGCTGACTTGCTAGAAAGGAGATCAGTCGAAAAGGACCTGAGTGTCCTGGTGTGCAGCCGGTTGAACATGAGCCAGTAGTGCTGTTTTGGCCAAGAAGGCCAGAGTTATCCTGAGGACCATTAAAAAGACCGTAGCCATCAGGTTGAGGGAGATTATTCCCTTTGCTACCCTGAGAAGGCCTTCTGGAGTACTTTGCCCAGTTGTGGAGTCCTCAGTTCAAGAAAGACAGGGAACTTCTAGAGGGAGTCCAGTGAAGGGCTGCGTAGGTTTGTTAGGGGTCTGGACCTTGTGAGGAAAGTCTGAGAGACCTAGGACTGTTTATCCTGGAAAAGAGAAGATGGGATCTTGCTGTGCTTATAAATATTTAAGGTGTAGGTGTCAAGTGGAGGAGTCCAGAGTTTTCAGTGGTGCCCAGCAGCAGGGCAAGGGTGATGGGGACACACTGGAACATGGGAAGTTCCACCTGGACGTTAAAAAGAGCTGCTTCATTTTGAGGGTGACAGAGTACTGGAACTGCTGGAACCCTTAGAGAGACTGTGAAGTCTCCTCTGGATGTGGTGGAAACCCACACGGACACTTTGCTTTACAACCTCATGTAGAGAACTTGCAGTGGAGTTGGACTAGATGATCTCCAGAGGTCCCTTCTGACCTCTATGATTCTGTTTAGTTCTATGCAAATGAATGTTGTAGCTCCAATGTTAGAGGATATCGTAGTCTCCTACTATAAAGTTGGAGAAATATTATGTTACTGGAGACTGTTTGCCAGACTGGTTCCTGTCATGATGTTCTTCCACATGCAAAACTTCTGATTCCAAAACTAGTTTATTTGCAATACTATAGTTTTATAGTATAGTAGGTATCAAAATCTGTTTTCATTCTCCTGAAATAGTGTCTCTATGAGCTACTGACGGTAGAGGGTTTTCTTAATCTGAAAATTGCTCTTCCAGTGTGGGAGCCTTCTTTTCTGATGCACTGTCCTGCAAGTGGTGCTTGAGGCATTAAGAAC
The DNA here is from genome assembly GCA_035772895.1 of Perdix hodgsoniae. Lineage (NCBI taxonomy): Eukaryota > Metazoa > Chordata > Aves > Galliformes > Phasianidae > Perdix > Perdix hodgsoniae. The sequence continues at coordinate 3,271,626 of JAPSGF010000081.1, read as the reverse complement.
AAAGATTAAAAGAATGCATTGCAAATAACTCAAAGCACTTCCCAGAAACTTTGGAAAATTTTATGCAGGATAACCAAATATTTGTAGGTCTCTATTTGCATCAGCTTGCACCATGTAGTTACTTTGAGATTTGGGTTGTATGCATTTTTCTTTTTTTTTGTTGTTGTTTTGGATTTATTATTTTTTTCAGAGAAATAGTTGCAAATTTTGCATTCTTTTTAGAGATGTGTCATGGATCAGACAAAAACAATCTTTAAAAAACTTTAATAGTTATTTATTTATTTATTGGTTGCTCCAAACTCTGTCATTCATCTTGAAAATAAAAGTTCTGTGCTCATGGAGCCTGTTAGAAGGGAAGGGCATAACGTCCCTGGGCTGTCCAATATCTGGCAGATTTTTAATTTCAGAACGGTGTGCTTTTGTGCACAGTCTTGACTTTTTAAAAAGAAAAAGATGCTGAACAAAACTTGCATCCTTCTACACCTGTGTTACTCATTTGTGCTACACATGGCATCTGAAAACAGGAAGCTCCTTTAAAATACTTAGGCTTAAAAGAGTACGGACTCCAGTCCAGATGAAAGAAAATACTCTGTAACCATGATAATTTGTGATTTTAAAATAATCTTTAAAGCTGACAGTTTTTTGAAGGCAAACTAATTTTTAATTCAAGCAAATTTATGAATTATTTTCTGTAGAATCCTGCTCACAGATGGCTGTCTGTATCCTACAGGTACCAGCTATTCATCAATTGTGTGCAAGTTTAAACTTTCTGTTTTAATTCTTCTCTGAAAGACTTAGACATTACAAAGGGAGTGTTGTGTAAACTAGCTGGATAGAACTGAGAGAGGAAGAGTTCTGTAGAAGAGAAGAACATCAATACCACACTGTTAAGTGTGGTATGTTTTTAAAATTTGTTTGTAAACAAATCACTCTAGCTAAAAGTAGTGTTTTTTTTTTCTACAAAGCATAAAACAAAATATGAGTAATAAGATGGCGGTAGTAATTATTACTGCTTGCTGATTTAATATTCGGTGACCAGAAATGTCCATTCGTGGCAGTCAGCTTCTCGGTTCTTTTTAGTAGTCCGTGACCTTAGTGGAGAAGGAAGTCTGAACAGTCATGCTGCCAGCAAGTCAGTGGGAGTGCCTAGCAGCACAGCAGGTGACTGCAGTCTTTCCACTAACATTCCACATACGTTATGCTTTGGAAACAGGTCACGCAGTCAGCTAGACCAAACCCTTGGATTCACCTGTCTCAGCCCCGTTTTAAGGGGACTGGAAGGGAGATTTAAAAAGACATACTGGAATTCTTGCCGAGAGCTAGCAGTTTTGCATGTCTGCGGAACACACCGGTATTTCGTATAGATATATATTTCTTTTATCCCGCTTAGAGCGCAGTTGGCGAGCGGTAGGGGAGCGGCGGCACCTTCGTAGCCTCTCGGGGCGGAGGTTCACCCGCCGCCCTTTCAGCACCGCGGACAGCTCCGCGCGGTGCGCCTGGCTCGGCGCTGCCTTGCGGCGGGACAGCGCCGTCCCGCGGCTCCCACACCGCCGCCGGGATGTTCGCCCTGCCGGCAGAGCGCCGTGCTTCTCCGGGTCCATGAACCCGTCCTGAGCTCTGCAGTGGGAAGACCAAAGTCTCCCGTGAAGTGGTAGTTTTCAGGCAGGAAGTGGTGTTTGGGTGATGTTTTGTCCGGTGAAGTACTGGAAGTGCTGAAATATTTAGCATCTCAATTATTATACTGCGTTATCCTCAGTCTACAGTGGGAGCTGTTACTAAACTTAATCCGTGTGAGTTAATGTTAAGACTTGTCAACCAGGCATGTTTAAGCCAGAAGTCATTGCTCACATTATTATTTCCAGGAAAGAGCATAAAAATTGCCAGCAGCATTCCTTCCAGGAAGAAATTCCATTTCCTTCACCCTCCCAGTGAAAACAAAAAACAACTGAAAACTAAAAGCAAAATGCAAATGTACTACAGTAACAAGGTTGGTGCTGAGTTTAGAAACAACTTCAAATTGGTTTGTTCTCCTTTTAGCCCATTGATATCGTGTAATGTTGTAAGAACGTTGATTTGGGAGACTACTGAAATTTATAATTCCCCATCCAAACTTTTGTGGTTGATTCAATTCTTCAGAGCAAGTGTCCTGTCTTTGGAAGATTGCTAGAAAAGATGTAATTCATCTTTATCACAGCCTAAAATGGGTTTTTCTCTTACTGTTACTTCAATTGAGAGTTTGGAGATATGGATGAGGGAAAAGTGAAGAAAGCAGCATGATCCAATTATCATAATAATGTACACTGCTCTAATTACCCACTTAATGCATAAATAGTTTTTTACTTGAATGCTGTTTTACATAATTAAAGCTGCAGTGTGGGACATGGTTACAGCTACCGTTTCTCGGCAACTTACTATTCTATTCCACATTTCTCTAATGGAATTTGCTTTTAGGTTAATAAAGTGGAATTAAAAAGTTCACATGGCAATTTAACATACAGTTCACATAGTAAAACTGCATGTCCCTAGGGAGGAGGTATATGTCCACAGAAGTATTTTTTGCTTCGGTGGACTACTTAGGTTATCTGTTCCATAAATAATGGACTTTATGTGCATTTTGTTGCATGTCTTGAATAACTTGTGTGTGCTCTCCTGGACAGAATTGGACCTCTTTTTCTATCTCCCTTATATAGATGCTCTCGCTCATACAGGAAATAAACAAAGTAATTGGTGCTAGGTAGAAGTGAATAAAATCATTATTTTTCTCTGATAGTTAACAATTTCTAAGCAATTCTAAAATATATTGCTAGTTCATACTGAGGTAGAACTCTTGCAAAGTGCAAAGCTGAAGGTAAGCTGTGGCTTCCACAGCAGAACCACTAGAACTGCAGTGATAAGACACCTTCAGTTCTTATGTTATTTTTCCACCACTACAGAACAATGTGATGCTAATGGATTTGGAGATAAATATATATCTTGACCTCATTATTGTGCAAATTAATTCTGTAATACATGACTATAATAAAATACTTTCTTTATTCAACTAACATAAATGGAAAGTTCTTTAGTAAAAGTCCTGCATTCACTAACAAAATCGAAGTCAAACTCTTACAGTTATTCATCACAAGCAGTAGTGGATACTATGCAGGCCAGATTACTTATCTGTTTTTATCTGTGTAGATTTTTTTGCTTTGTCTGTGGTGGTTCACGTGCATCTCAGTGGCTGCTTCTGCTGAATTTTTGCAAAAAGTAATGATCAGACATGCCTTTGCCTAGGTTATGTTGAGTTATGAGGGCTAAGAAACATAGGCTAAAACTTCTGCTGCTTCTGTAGCAAAAAAAAAAAAAGGGGGGGGGGGAAGTGTGTGGAATAACAATAAGCTTTGATAATTCTCATCTACAGTCTGTTGAGAAGTAGTGATTTATTTCTATTTATTGTTGTTGATCTATAATTCAGCAAGTTAATTTATAGACTTGAAAATCACTTTCTACTTGTTGAGTTCCAACTCAATTCTGTAGTTTTATGATTCTGTTTGTTTAAAACACATTTGACGTAGCAGAAAATCAAATAGGATTCAAATTAATGCACTGAGTATTTATGTGGAAAAAATACTTGGATTTAGTTCCATCCAATACATGTTAGAGTACCCTTTGTCTTCAGAGCCTTTTGACCTGCAAGGTGTTATCGGTGTCTGGTGTCTACAGAAAGGAGCACTGTTGTGTACAAGATGCGGAAGACAGAATAGGAAATCCTTTAATGTTCAACATCCAGAAGGATTGGAGGCCTTTTGCACTGAAGCTATGTGTGTAAGATGCTTATTTCCAGCAGCCTCTATTAGGATTTAGGAGGAGTTTGTCTACGATGTACAGAGCACTTGATGGTTGGCCTGGCAGTACTTACGACTGCCTGTTCACACGCACTGTTGTTTTGAGTGTCTTTCATGAGAATGTATCTCATGAAGACAATTTTTGCAGAAAGTGAACACCATTGCTTTCCAGCTTGTCCTCAGATATGAGAGGGACTGGGGGGAGCTGAGGTTAGATTTCCAGTGATACGATTCAGTACAGTAAATCAAAACTGCTGGCTCGGGAAAACAAGGTAGCTAGCTTATCAGTTCCAAACGTATCAACAAGTCTTCATCCTTGAAAGTTGATCATGGGGTTCGGCCATGGGATCTCCACCCCACTCCACACTGTCACAAAGTCATTGTCACATATCCTTACTAGAGTAAGGATAACAGCTCAGAGCCCATGAAGCTCCTTTTAAAACATCAAATAGCTTTAAGAGGAGAGGCTATAATTGATGTTATAATTAGCTTTCAAGTAAGATGAGCATATTGTTCATTCTATAAACATTCTTTTATTAACTGACAAGGAACTCTAAAGGTTTGCAGCAAAACAGGTAATATTGTGGGGAAGTAAATCATGTTCTGTTCAATGAAAAATAGCTCTTAACTTTTCATGATGGATTTTTTTTTTAGTAAGAACTACACAGAACTGAAAACGTGAATGGAAATACTTCCATTCAGAAATATCATATGTGAAGTATCTATGTGCCACAGTTTATTTTTATTGAAGTTGCATAAATTGACTTTGTCCAGTTGTTTAAATGAAAACTGTGTTAGATAATTTCTTCTTATGGCTATCAGAAGATCATAAGAGATAGTCACAGGAGTGAATAACTAGGAAAAAAAATATTGTATAAGAAATGTGGTAAAACATCTGCATTTTACATTTGAAATTGATGTATTTTGCAGTCAAAAATGTTCAGTTAATATAAACACATTGATATTTTATATATTTTATATAATATACATATAATATTAATTATTATAATAATTAGGTAGAATATATAAAATGTATAACATTTTAATGTAGATGCTGGGGATCATACATTTGTACCTTACTGATTCATACAGCTCTTGTCTCCTGGTGCCTGCAATTGCATTTTTCACCGGTGTGAAAAATGTTCTTTAATGAAAACAGTTTTATTTTGATATTTTAAGTTAGATACTCCATGAAAGAATGAATAGAGATGCGCACACCTAAGCTGCTTCATTATCTCATTCATTTTGCTGGAGAGTCACAGATCATTCATAATTAAATCCCTTTTGAAGAAGTACCAATCTTTCTTGTGACTGAAAGGAAATGCATCTGTGAATTGCATGTAAATTAAAACCAACAGATGACCTTTACTGTCTTCACGTTTTAGAATAGCTACTCACTCTTAATCTTTTTAAGGGTTATTTTCTGTTTTTGGTTTGTTGTTTTTTTTTTCTCCTTTAAGGAAACAAATTTATGAGAGAAAAGTTCATTCTGTCAAAGGGCCATCTTCTAAGCTTTTATGCCTGTAATGTTGTGGAGCTATTGTGATGAAAAGGAGTGAGCTGGGTTCTGTATTTCTGAGGAACAGAGTAACTTCTTTGATTTCTGATTGAATACACACAACAAAGTTGTAGGCAAGAACAGGAGCCACAGGCATCGTAATAGATAGTTTAAAGGCTATTCAGGCGTAATTCCCAGTGTAATACGTCTTGCAAAACCACAGCCAGTGATAAGGATGCCTCTGCAGGAAAGTATCTGGTTTGATGCTGCGTCTGGATATTCATGAGATGATGCCAGGGGCAAAAAAAGAGCTCATGCTTTTAAGCAGCATATTTGAAATAAGGATTGAGAAACAAATGTGTATGGGCTCCTCTAGCACCATTTTATTGTCTCCTTTGAGCATTTGTTGCTGGTCATTGAACTTCTTGTTGCTGTGGGCTATCTTACTGAACATAATAGTTGTGACAACAAAGCTATTTAAAACGTCTTGAGTAGCAACTTTAAGGCACTAAAGATAATGGTATTGGTAGCACGCTGTGCGTGCTTGTTTCACTTATTTGATTGCAGGCTCTTTTGAAAATAGTGACTTAGGGGACAGTACATCTTTAATTCCAGTTAACCAGACAGGTTTGATGAAGCTGAAACATTCAAATAATTAAAGGGCAGCAACAAAAATAATATATGCCAAGAAATGTTGGAATATGCTGGTTGTTCAGTTTTTTGTTGCTCTTGTTTTTCGTTTGAAATGTTTTTTTTATTTGTGTGTTTTGTTTGGGTTGGTGAAGCAACTTCAGTCATAATTAGTAGTGATCAAATGAAACAGCATTTTGCTTATGAACAAGTCTAGGCAAATACTTCTAAAGAAATTTGTGTTTATGTTGTTCAACCTGATGCTGAAAGTTGCTTTCTTAAAGGTATTCTAACTTAATCTTTGAAGCAGCTTGAAGACTTTATCTGCTGCATGGTTTAGCTAGAAACTCACATCTGGCCTTCAGAAGTAAAAGGTATGAAATAAATAGTGGCTGTTTCTGCTCTGTCCCAGTTTTACCTGCCAGGGTGAATGACAGAGGCAATTGTTGCAGGGATGCCTCTGTGCAGTCAAGATTTTTTGCCTGAGTATGCTGATGTAGATGTTTAAATTCACAGGTAAATCAAACTCCACTCTCTCCTGCTGCCCCATTCTTGCTTTTCAGTAGTTAAGTACAATGGTTAAATACTTCATCCATTTCTGTTTGGAGTTTCTTTAATTTTAATCTTGACTGAAGTATCCAGTTAAAATGTTTCTGAAGTGGCAGAGGCTACAAAAACAACTTGATGATTCCCGTGGTGCAAATGTGTAGTCACTCATGGGCAGTTAAATAAAAAACTAATCAGTTAAAAAGCAAACACAAAATCTCCCAAATACCCAAAGAATTTATGCCAAATGTAGGCAGTAAGGAAGGGGACGAGAAAACAGATACTTGTGTGTACAGTGTTGGAGCCAATTTTTCCTAAAGAACACAGTCTAAGTTTAGAATTGCAGGTGCTCTCCTTCAGCAGAATGAATGAGTAAGCTCGTTTTATCCAGCTTCAGATTCAGTGTTTTGCTCTGTCATTTCCGTGTCCCCTATTTGCCTACAAAAATAGCGCCAAATTATTCAGCAAATACATCCTTTTTTTTTAAATGGGTTGCACTTTCCCTGCTAGGAAGCTGATCACGTTTGAAGATGGAGGCTTTTCTCGCGTTGGAAACAGTGGCAGGTGGCAGCCATTTTGTGTAGTGGCAGTTCTTCATGCAGTGATCTGTTCAACGTGTTACTCTTAGTACCGAATGAAGAAAAACAAGTCCTAAATGAAGAATTTAAAAATAATTATTTGTATAAAAATATCGAAATGTGGGTAGTTCTCCCCTTCCAGATTTGCTTCTTAGTGTGGGCAGAGTCAGAATTTCTTTGTTACTTGGAAGGGAGCAAAATGTAACAGACCATCAGGTGTCTTCACAGTTCTGAAAATCAGTTCTGTAAAATAACTCTGTTACTTTGCCATCAGTTGCATTTTGTGTTTCGTAGGCGAAGTCACAGAATTGCTGATCCAGTGCAAAACTTAATTTGGTCTTAACTTTGGAAGGAGACCAATGTTTCCATCCCCATACCGCCAACATTACTCTGCTAATTGCAGCAGACCACCTAAAAGAGAAGTTTTTAGAGTTTGATTTTTTTTGTTCATTTGTTTTTTAGTTGTTTGGGGTTTATTAGTATGATCATTCATTCATGGTGATCACTTGTTTATACTGTTGAAAGTGCAAAGAGAATGTAAACAATTCATTCAGTATTTCTTTGCGACTTTCAGATGTCATGAAGCTGGCATAGCTCATGTCCTGCTGTACTCTGGACACTGAGAGCAAGAACCAGTCAGGAAAAGCGGAGTGTAGTATGGGGTGGTTACTGATGGAATCTGGGTTCAGAGCAGGCTGTACTGTGGTTAGCTTAGCTGGTGATATGTTTCCCGGGACCCTGATAGATCCAGACAGCCTTGTTCCATCCCTGGATTGTTGGGAACAAAGCTAGGTTTTGAAACTATTTATGTTTTTTTAATTATATCTTTGTTAAGTGCATTAAGCAGCTGTTATGGATTGCTCTGTATCACCCAATGTGTTCTCTAGTAAACATGCCTGTTATATAATAACATGTTTGGGTTTTTTTACTTCCTAACTTTCTAAAACAAAGCAAGAAATGCTGTAAATCAAGAAAACTGACTTTTTTAGTTAGTTTCATATTTTGCAGAGGAAGGAAGCAGAAGCGTAGTCTCCATTCTTCTAAATCGTTCTTCCTGCACTTATGCTGTCTTCAGATCTTCATTATATGCTGGAAGAACGTTTTTGACTGTCAGAATTCTGGGAACCCTAGGTGCCACATGGAAGTCTAATTCTTTATTTGAAGAACATTGCGGGACACTGCTTAAGCACCTACCTTGCACTTAAACACTAAAGTAATAATTATGATACATTGGTAAGCTCTCAACAGACATAACATCTTTGACATCTTTGACCTCAACTGGAGTTTGGCCTTGTCTGTGAAGCACAGGACTCAGTTCTATGGGAGGAGTTTGTTCTCTCCTTCTTTGTGTTCTCTTTTTTATTACTAGCATGATTCACCATTCAAACAGGAGTAGATTCTGAAAATTAATGCATGGTTATTGGATGCATTATTATTATTAAGATGCATTATTATTATTAGGATTGACTGAAAGCAGCTGAGAGCACCTGTGCATCTGTGTGTGCTGTTCTTTCCCTTTTCATTCACTCACCTTTCTCACTTTCTGAATAGGAAATTTACTCAGACGCATAAGCAGGCATTCACAAATACCTTGCAAATGTCTTCCAAAAAAGAAAAAAAACACTGAAATTTGCATTTACGAGGTTACATAGTTGCAAATGTATAAAATGTACACAAAAACCTGCATCTGTGATGTTTTTTTTCCTCCATATGTCCCAATTGAATTGTTATTCACTGGCCTTTTTTACAGGCCAGTATTTGTTTGTATTTGATAGCCATCAGGGTTTGAATGTAGAGACAGAGAATTTTTTGGAAATTTACCAAAAAACATGGTTTTGAAATATTAATATCTTTATGAAATATAAATTTTTATATGATCTGTGGTCATTTGTAGCTTCTGTTGTTTTCTACCTTCCGTGTTTTCACCTTCTAAATACCATTATATGATAACTGAAGATATTACCACTTTCGGATATTATTTCTCTTAGAAGCCATTGGTACATCTGAGGTCAAGGAAAGTTGATAGGCATCTCCTGTGCCTGCAAAGCATAACCCATTCTATTGAGCAATACTGAGAAAATTCTTTTTTTCTGTAGCATGTCAGGATTTATTCTACTGAAAAGTGAATATATTCTCAAGTATTTTAAAGAACATTTTCTTCCATAAAGATTGTATGGTCAACTTCTAATGTAGACATTCTTTTATTCCCATTTTTTAATTGAATCTGTACTTAAGATACCGTTTTTCATGAACTGCTTCTCCATTTTATATCATTAAATACCATTATTTTAGAAATCTATGGAGAAGTTGGGTAAAAATGGAAGATGAAAACCATTGCATTTTTCAGCTGATTTTGTAACTCTAAAAGAAATCTTAAAGCACTGTCCACTTAAGGTATACTGTAGAATACTTGGCCCTGCTATTCACTTAGCCTTTTTATCAGAACACTGTACAATACTTGAGAGATTTGGCTATATTTTTTTATATATATAAATATTCTTTTTTTTACATAGGTCATTGTGAAGATAATGCCTCCTGTTTATTTCCATGGAAACTACAGCAGATACAAACACCACGATTACATTATTTAATACAGAAAATTTTCAGCTACAAAACGCTTCTTCAGCATAGCTACCACCATTAGCTATGTATTTTTGCCAGCAATGAGCAACAGCCTGCATGATGCTCTTGTAAAAATCTGCATGAGCGAAGGTAACCCACGGTCATCATCAGCTGAAACGGAGCACCCATCACCTCACAGTGCTCACATCCAGTGTTTGGTCTCCATAAATGCTCAGCAAGCATCAATGGGCCAATGGATACAGTTATTTCTTCTGCATAGAGGAATTCAATTAGGCACCTTTTCTTCATACGCACTTCCGTGTCAGATGCCATTTTATCAGACTGCCCATCTCCTGCCGTGTGTCACACGGCAACCTAATGTCGTGGGATACTGGTGGGAAGGTTCAATCTCTACTGCCATACCACCACCATCTGCCTTTGGCTCTGGCCTGATCTAGTAGAATAGGAGGCATTGCTTTCAAAGCAGCCCTCATCTGGTTAATATTCATCTGTATTAGAGGTTCACATCTTGATGGCCATTTAACCACTACTTCGATATGACTGGCATTTAGAGGCTGATCACAGGAACCAAAATGGGCTTGAGCCATAATGTAATTTGAATAACAAACAGTACTTCCACTGAGTTAATAAATAAATAAATAGATTGGTCTTCCTACCAGTATCACTTTTACATTTATTTCTAGTATACAAAATGATCTCATGTAAAGGAAGATGAATGTGCTCATGTTAGCAAACGCTAAACCGAGTGTGTTGCTGTAGCTTAATTTAACACTTTGTGTTCCTTTGCTATTAACACTGTTGCGGTGCAGGTAAGATCTGTGGGTTAGGGCAGTGGGCAAAGCTTGGCCAGCAGTCAAGTGCCAGCTTACCCTCCTCAACAGGAAATGGAAAGCAATTAAGAGGAGAAACTTATGGGCTGACATAATAAGGGAATCGCTAATCACCACTGGCAAAACAGACTGATTTGGGAAAATATGGTTTTCTGTCAATTCAAAGTAGAGTAGGCTGTTAAGAAACAAAGACAAAAACTAAAACCTCCCTTCCTGTTGATTCTTCCCAGGCTCACCTTCTCTCCTTCTGCCCCATCTCCTCACCAAGCTGTGCAGAGAGGTGGGGAACTTGGGCTGTGATCTGATTATTATAATTCCTCTACCTGTCTTTCCTCCTCACACCGTTCCAGCGTGGGTTTTTTGTGGGCCACGTCAGGAGAATATGCTCCAGTCCGGGCTTTTCACAGGCAGCAGCACCTTCAGGAAATGGGCAGCTGCTCTGATGTGGGTTTCTTAGTGGGGGCTACAGTGAATACCATTCTCTCCATGGTCCTCCACGTGTCTTCTCCATGGGAAGCAGGGAGAGCTGCATGCTGCATTGCCTGGAGGACCTCCTACCCCTCTATTTTCACTTTGGTGTTCACAGGGTTGTTTCATACATTTCTTTCCTTACTCCTTACTGGCTGTGCAGTGTTTTGGCTTTTCTTAGATATGTTTCCATGGAACAGGCACCACTTTCAGTAACAGGCTTAGCTATGTCTCATGGTAATTGGGGAGACCATCCTTGCAGCTTCCCCAGCTGTCAAAACCTTGTCACATATACCCAATGAAGTAAAACAGAAGGAAAGAGCATGAAGGAACGTAAGATATGACCACAAATACAACAGTCTACTTTGTATTGTTTTTTACTGCAGTTAACTTCTTTCTTTCTTTTAATGTCAGTACAACTACAATAAATTTATAATGATCATTTTCAAAAACAAATTACTGGAACAGTTTTCTGAAAGACAAGTGAATTTACGTGGAGGAGATTGCAGAGTGTGTTTCTGGTCTTAAATAACTTATACAGAGAGATCAAGCTCCCTTTTCTAAACTCTTGGGAGTTCGTAGGATCAGAGAACATCCTGAGTTGGAAGGGACCCACGAGGGTGACCACGCTCCAGGTGCTACACGGGACCACCACCCACAGTTCAAACTCTGTATCTGAGGGCACTGTCCAAATGCTCCTTGTACTCCAGCAGCTTGGGGCTGTGACCCCTGTTCTGGGGAGCCTGTTCCAGTGCCACACCAACGTGTGGTGAAGAACCTCTTCCTAACACCCAATGCAGTTCTGTGCCGTTCCCTCCGTGCCACTGTTGTCACAGAGATCAGCACTGCCCCTTCACTCCCTGTGAGGAGCTGCAGGCCACCATTTTGCCTCCCCTCAGTCTGCTCATCTCCAAGCCAAATGAATCAAGGGATCTCAGGCACTTTTCATATCGTGCCCTCCAGATCCTTAGTCATCTTCACAGCTATCCTTTGATCCTCTCTAGTAGTTTTATGGCCTTACATTGTGGCACCTGAGACTGCACACACTGCTCGAGGTGAGGCCATACCAGTGCAAAGCAGAGCAGGAAAGTGGTAGATGGAAAAGATGGGAAGGGGTAAATAACAGTACAGATGAGGAACTGTATTTTTAGCTGTGTGTAGCATGCTGGAAATAGTTTTCTGTTACTGAGTAGAGCTTTATTTGTGTTTTTTTGTTTTGTTTTTTTGTTTGTTTTTTTCATTCTTTTAATTGCTTCTGATATTTTTTTGAGTAATCCAATTTTAAGTTATTATTATTTTTTTAATTTTTCCTCATACATACAATGAACAGCTCTGTCTAGATTTAGACTACAGCTACAGTGAGTTTTCTCCTGTGATCGAGTTGTATTTTCCTCATAGCAATGTTCCTTTTTTGGCACATAGCCTGTTTGCAAATTCTTACATACCCCTCCTCATACTAGTGAAAAATATTATTTAAGTATTAATTTCACAGTTCTTTAGGAATTTACTAAGCAGTGTGAAATGTGCTGGCGCTTTTGTTCCTGGTTGGTGAACTGAGGGCCTGATCATGCAAGAACCAACAAGTACATTTGATTTTCGGCTGCTAATAGATGTCGCCTGCCTGCCTGGTCTGCTCTGATGTTTGCAGGCTTTTCAGGTTTTCCTTATGAGATATCTTTTTGAGTTGTTCAGCTTCTGAGAATGTTTTACATTCTTTATCACTCTGTGTTGGTACTTGGAGACTGAAGAAAGCTTGCGTAGCCTTCAGAAGCTATAATATCATGATGGCCGAAGCATGGATGGGTTCTAGAGAGAGCTTAACCTTAGAATGTTCAGTTCGTTATTTACTTCCCCACTCTGATAAAACTTTCTTCATTTTTTCTCACGTTTATGAACTTTGAGCTAGCAATTGATTTTGAGGTTTACTTGATCCAGAGTTTTGTTTTATGAGAAATGAAAAACAATGAAAAATTTTTAGGAAATTATGTGTCAAAATACAGTTTTTTAATGTGTGAAAATATACAACTTTTAAAATGGTGAAAAAATATTTCTGGTGTAGCCAAAGTTATGTTTCACTTCATAGCAATGTAGAAATATGATTTGTTGAAATGGCGAATTTATTTTCTTTTTAGCAGTCATTGGTAGCTCTGAAAGCTGTGGTATTTTAAAATGGAATTATAAAAATGGTTTGTTAATGACATACTAAAGTTAACTTTATATTTTATTATTTCAGTTGTTCATGGTGGACAATGGAGCAGATGACTGGAGAATAGCCATGACTTATGAGCGTATTTTCTTTATCTGCTTGGAAATACTGGTGTGTGCTATACATCCCATACCTGGGAACTATACGTTCACATGGACAGCCCGACTTGCCTTTTCTTATGCTCCATCCACAGCAACAGCTGATGTGGATATTATTTTATCTATACCAATGTTCTTAAGACTATATCTTATCGCCAGAGTTATGCTTTTGCATAGCAAACTTTTCACTGATGCCTCATCTAGAAGCATTGGAGCATTAAATAAGATAAACTTCAATACTCGTTTTGTTATGAAGACTCTAATGACAATATGTCCAGGAACTGTACTGTTGGTTTTTAGTATCTCATTGTGGATAATTGCTGCATGGACCGTCCGAGCTTGTGAAAGGTAAGGTTATTCTATTTTTTTAGTTTTTTTTTTTCTTTTTCTTTCTATCTTAATCTCTTGTTCTGCTTTCTCAGTTTTTATTTTGGGGGATCTAAACATGAAATGGGATGGAACTTCTGGGTACTGAGTATGTGAAGTTCTGTCAGTGTAGTGCACTGTCACTGATTGTCAGGAACACCTTGCCTTTCAGTCGGAAGGAACTGCAAAGAGAACTTTATGCTGCACTGGTTACAGTAGAATTGCAGTTTGATTTCAGTGTTTTGGTATAACTTCAGATATGTTGGCTGAAACACTGGGGACAGATGCCATGCAATATATTTAACAGTAGTTGTTGGTATTCTGCATTGATATTTGCTTTTGTTTATTTGTGTATGAGTAGGAATTTATTGAGAGTAAAATAGCAGCGTAAAATTCCAATGAATGTATTTTTTGTGTGTCTGTTTCTGCTGTTGGTGTTTTTTTTTCTTTTTTTTTTTTTTTTTTCTCATTCCTGAGTTTTATTGTCCCGTTTAAAGAAAATAGAAAGGAAGTATGTCTTTCTGGAAGCTGGCAACATCAAGAAAGGGGAAGAGCGATAAGTTGCAATAATATAACATTTCCTTCTCTTAAATAGCAGAAGAATTGCATTTGAGAGTTAGTTTATTTCACGTGATTTTTTTTCTATCCTGCCCCTCTCACAGTCTTCAGTGTAGATGCAGAATCAGTTCTGCCACCTTGAAATGAAAATTTTTTGAGCATACCTTTAACAAAAAAGGTAACGAACTTCTGGTTGGATAGAATTATCTAGGAACATGAGAGCTAATTTTAAGGAGAAATGATGACTCTTTCTGAAAGGCTTAACAGCTGGAGCAGATCCTGTGATAAATTTCTGCTAACGTAGACAGGAAGATTTTCTTCAGCATATTTAAGGCATTACTGTTGCTGTTTGTTGACCATTTTGTTTTTTCTCTTCCTTACCATGTCTGCCAATTTTGGAAACAAGGTAGGGGAGTTATTTCTGTAGTTACCAGCTAATTGATTTAAATCAGCAGCTAAATTGCATGCCAACTGCCAGATTACTTGTGGATGTTACTCCTTGTGGTTTTACTTGATTTGCAATAAATTAAGAAAAAAAGCCAGATTAACAGTAACACAGTTTCAAAATATTCCCTGCAGTGGAGGCTGGTAGAGCACTCTAGGTACTGGATCCAGCTATAGCAGTTATATTTTAATAAACATGTTCTTATCTCCAATGTGACTGACTTTTGCAGAGCTTCTCTCCTTTTCTCTTGCATTCTGCTGTTCCTGTTTTCTCTCCACAGGAACATAGCACAGGAATTCATGAACGTCTACTTAAGAATTTCCCAAATTGTCTCTTGTGAAGTGGCTCTGAGTAACTTCAGCATCCATTGCTGTCACTTTTTTGCGTATCACTGGGTTTTATTATTATAAAGTAGCAATGAAGTGTCATTATGTTGATTTTAGAAAGATGCACATTCAAACATACAGAAGTTGTGCATGACACAGTGAAAATTGTTGAGCAAGAACCGAGCCCTTTTTGCATCTCTGTGATACTGGAAAGAAACTTATTTGTGGAATCAGGGACACTGAACTCCACACTTGCAAACAGGACTGGCTTTTTTTTTCAAGTTGATAGCAAACCAGTACTGAATTTTCCACATTTTAAATTGAAGTTGGTGCACCTAGAGTTATTGTTATTGTTGGGATAGTAAGCTGGATAATCAGTCACTCCTTAAAAGTAAAGCAAAACACAACTAAAACAAGTTAAATATGGAAGTGAGTGTTAAATTGATGTATCTCAAGCATAACTATTATCAGTGGAGTCCTGTCAAAGGTCGTGCTCCTTCAAAAAATGACAAAGTTGTTATTTTTACATTTCAAAAACACTAGTAGAGGTATATTTTGGCTTTGGGAATTAGTTACTTGTGTCATTCATAATCGTCTTTCACACTCAGTTTTGTGTGATCTGCCTCCTAGTTTTCTTTGAGGTATTAGGTAAGTACTTTTGCCAAATGAATGAAGCTTTAGCTTCCAGTTACTAATTAGTCTACTGAGGACTAGTAAATTCATGGCCCATATAGTAGTACATTTAAAAAACTCCACAACTTCCATATGAGAAACTCCAGACCCCACACGTGGGAATGCTCTCAGCACTCTGCTGCCTAGAGTGAAATGTCCTGTTTGGCATAGCTGTAGACAGATATAAATGCCATTTGTCATGGGAAAGGGCAAATATGGCCACTAAATCTATTTGTGCAGGGGCTATGGTTCCAGGGGATGTCCCCTGAGAGCTTAATGGCTTTGACTGGCTTCATAGTTAAAGTTTAGTTTACACTAATAAAATACATTTATTTCATCTGTTCTTTTTCTTTTTCTTTTTTTTTTTTTCTTTCTCAGTTTTAAGTAGAGGAAATCTTTATTTCTTAGAATGGAGTTATTTTATGTACAGAAAATGATTCAGAAATTAAATGTTACAATTGTAGTATTATAAAAATATAAATAATACACATTATTATTGTTTATTATTATATTACTACGGAATATAAATAGTACGTAATAATATATGTAATAACATAAGTAGGTATTACCATTGAAGCATTTGCTATTGTGCTTGACAGAATACATAGAACTGTAATGTATTTTGTTACACTTAGCAAAAAATAGGAAACAGTAAACAGTTTGGTGCTTTTTTTCTTTTTTCGTGAGGGAGAGATTTACATGAACAAAATCAAGTGGTGGTGAACAGTTCTGAAAATCACTCGTACTGCTGCTATGTAGTTGTTTTATGGAAAGCTTTGCACAAATAGTTTTTGTATTTCTGAGCTGTTCCTTGTCCATCCAAATCAGTGATACCATGGAGATAGGACTCAATAGTCAGATCAGAGCTGTAACATGACAGAATGGAAATTTAAAATTCTTATACTATTTCCAGTGTCTTTGATGAGGGGGCAGGTGGCTGCAATTAATGCCCTTACTGTGAAGTTGCAGGTTCTCAGCAGGTAGCCTTGCTACTGAATGACAGCAAGATTTTTAGGCTGTTTCTGTATTCAAAGTCAGATTTATGCCCTCTCAGGCTGTCCTGTGAATAGGAAGAGAATTGGAAGCACTGCATTCCTTGCTGAGGAAGATAACACAAAGGTGCATCTTTATCTATTTTTCCCAGGGAGAGACAGTTTATGTGTTGAGGCAGATGAGCTCACCTTCCTGTGTTGTTTTAAGTAAAGACCTCACTACTTCCACGATCATCTGACGGATCACTTGATGTATGCTGAACTAAGACAGGGCATGTGTCTATCTCAGTGCCTTAATGGCTGTATTGTTAGCTCACAGAATGCTAATTATAGCAAGTGACACTTTGGGTTGATGAGCAAGGTATTTTCCAGGATTGCAGTTTAAGGTCATCCACAAGGGCAAGAATGTGGCTGCGATAATTATGGTGGACAGCCCTCATGCACAGGGTGCAGCTGGGTTGCCAGGGCTCCAGAGTAACATGCCTGCAGAGTCTGAGAGGGAAAGGTGGTGAAAACACTGAAGTGTCACTGTGTACTGCGAATCAGGCACTCTTGTTTTTTTTTTATTACTTCTGTTTTTATGTCTCATTTACAGGGAAGATTACATTACATGTGTAAATACCTGCTTGTTTATTGCCAGCATTATTATTGCTGCCTATCGTATGTGAACTTCATAATGGAAACCTGATTTCTTATTAGTGCTTACTCAGTATAGGTTGGTGTTTATAATATCTGTGAGACTCGTGATCAAGAACGCTTATGAAACATTGCTTTTGTAGATAAATCATGAACTGTATAAGCAGATTACTTTTTGCAGTCCCTTATACTTGTGACTGAAATACCTCTATGCGTGGTAGTTAGTTGGAGCAGTTAAAACAGAGTTTTTCTGTTTCTCAGGAATTTGTGTTACTGTGCATAGCATTCATCCTTGAAAAGTCTGACAGATATGCTTTACACTTTTAGAAAAGTTACCTCTTAGGTGAGACTTGTGTTTTCCTGGGTTACGTAGAGTGTCGTTGCTGTTTTTCTTTTTCTTTGCATTAAAAAAAAACAACACAAAAGCTTGCCTTCTGAATGCATACATGGCTGTAACATACCCTGTGTATGTGCCACGTGCCACGTTTGCCCACATTGTACTGTTGTATGTCCATAATGGCTGATGTCACATGCCCAGGGTTAGTGTGGATTTACAACAGCAGAACTGAAAGCAGAGCTGGATTTTCTGCCTCCCCAGAGACCACATTTCTGGCACCGTTTTTAGTTCTGTTTGTACCTCTCTCTAACACCTGGCAGTGAAGTCGCTCTGGGCTAAGCTGTTTAGTCAGCATTTTTTTCCCCTATCATCCTCTGCTATGTTTTTTTTCTCCTTGATTTAACAAAACCAAACCAAAACAAAGAAATCCATCAGCATGGGAAGGTGAAATCACACAATCATAGGGGTTGGAAGAAACCTCTGGAGATCATCAAGTACAACCCCCTGCTAAAGAACGTTCCTTATAGTAGGCTGCATAGGGAAACATCCATATGGGCTTTGAATATCTCCGTAGAAGGAAAGTCCCCAGTCTCTCTGGGCAGCCAGAATGCTGTCAACCTCCCAGTAAAGAATTTCTTCTTCATGACTGTATGAAACTCCCTTTGTTCCAACTCCTACCTAATCCGTATTTTTCTTTTGTTTGGGACAGTGCTGTTTGGGGGATTTATTAAGAATTTTGACAATACAAGGAAGAATATATTCTTGAGTACGTTTGGATTTGTGCAGTTAGCCTTGTAATTCGTGAAGGATACCAATAACTGGTACAGTTAGCCAGAGGATATAGTCATCATCCTTAACAAAAGATTTTCAAACCAATAGATGGGTGCTTCTGTAGTCCAAAAATAGCAGGCCTAGCTTGGGAGAATGGAGTGCAAAAGGCAAAACAGAACAGAAAAGCAAGAACAAGCAGATCTCCTTATTCTGAAGGAAGATCTTATGACTGCTTTAAATGTTTTCAGGGTCATCTAACTAGAGTAGGAAGACTTTCCGTTTATTTATTTATTTATCTAAGGTCATATTCCTTTCTATTTACATGCAGCATTATAGGAACAGAATGAAGTGGAAGAGCGCATACGTAGCTGCAAAGTCTCATGATACTATTTCTCCAGCAGCAAAATGCTGAAGAGATGAGAATATTTATCAAGGGCTACTTATCAGCTTTCAAGGACAGAATGCTATTTTTTTTTTTATTTCCTGTAGGTCTCTAACCTGCAAGACATGATGCAGGGAATGATCTGTCTTTTGCTCAGCAAGGGTGGTCATTCTCGCAGCCTTTCCAAAAACTTTCAGATAAGAGCAATTTATGGGCATTTTTTTGTATCATCGTTTCAATACTAGCATCAAAGATACAACCTCTGGCTTTTGCATTATTACAGTTTTAAATTAAGTAGTTCATTTTTTTCTTCCACCCATTCTAAGCAAAACATGAAACTAGTCAGAATGGCTTGCATCAAAAGGAGTGTTGTTTACTGTACCACTTAAAAAAAGCAGTCCTTAGAAAATACAGTCATACTGAAGCAGAAATCAGTTTGTTGTCACTTGAAAATATGATTTCTTGCTTTAGTAACTTAATGCATTTGAAAATACACCCATAAATAGGGATTTATGCTTTACTACTTGTTCCATTAGTTTCCTAATCTGGCTCTTAGACTTCAGTGAGGAGTTTGTATCATGGTAATCAGTTCACTGCTAACTGTTTGGCAGTATGCTGGCTGAACTCAGACTGCAGGCATTAAATCATCCCTTCTATTGAGAAATTAAGATTCAATTATATAAATCCAAGTCTGTAACTGATGAATTAGAGATGGTTGGTGTGGGAGGAGTTTAAAGAAATTAAACAAAGAAAGGGAACACTGGAAGTTGCTTTTAGTATATTTGATATGTTCTTTATTTTCTTGTCCTCCTACTGGTTGTTTCGGCACATTCAGATGTGTGTATTTTTGTTGGCATTGTTTTCTACATTGTAAAGTTCAAAATCAGCTACAGTACTTGCTACAGCTGTTCAGCCTCTCGGTTACTAGTATTGCAGAGACATCATTGTAGTGGCCATCCTGCTGCCTAGGGAAACAGCTGTAACAGTTAAGTATGGCTTCCTGTATATTCCTCATGTAGTTCATGTACACGTGGAAAGTATGTATGGTGAGTACAACTCACCAGATGGAACTTTGCTACCCATAGGTGCAGTAGCTTTAGATATATATATGTATATATAGAGATATATATGTATATGTGTATATATGTATATATATATATATATATTTCCCAATTTACCAGGTAATTTACTACTGGCTTGTTATTTTCAGTTCAAAAAGTATTGTATTAAGACTGTTCATAGAGGATCCCTGATCCTGTTCTATTGAGTACAGTTCAGTTGTATACACGAGCCCATAAACCCAATGGAAGCATTCGATATCTGAACATGTAACAAAGTTTAAGAGCAATTACAGGGAGCCCTAATTTTCATCAAGGCGTATGCTAAAAAACAGTGCTCTTTGAAGGGAAAGGTCTCGTCATTACCCCATTGGAATATTGCTGAGATATTATTACATTGATTCAGACTTTTGAAATGGCAGCTTCCTTTCCTGGTGGGGTGCAAGAGAGCACAGCTCTGCCTGTGTGTCTTCCTGCCTGTAGCAAATCAGTGCTCTAAGAAGAAGGCGCTGCTGCAGTGGAGTGATTTCTACCGCGTGTATTTGTGAGAATCACCTCCATGTAACACACACAAGCCAGTCTTTGAGCTGCGTGCAGCGCAGGAGCCACACTGGTCACTCTGTCTGCTCGCTTGCCTCTTCTTCTAGGTGTCCTGTTATTTATTTCAATGGCTTTGTGGAAAGGTTATTTAGTCAAAAGAAAGTCATGAAGTATTAGGGGGGAGGCCTTTCAAATTCATTGCAAGTGACCAGGCACTTACCTATCTTGGTCCCAAACATGGTGCCTCTTACATCCTGGCAGCAGTATTTCTGTAAAGCTTCAATCATGTTTGAAATCCTGATATCTATTTCAGTCCTCTTTAATCTACAGTAATTTAAATCTTTTCACAAAAATACCCTACACTGTATCATTTGTAGTGTGTTTTAACAGCTATGTTTGGGAAACCGAGTGAGAGGAGAGCAGGATGACTTGTTTTTAGAAAAGCTGTTCCCCTTCTTCATCCATTGTTGTCAGTGAGGTTTGTACATGTTGTGGGATCACAGTGTTCTCAGATGCAGTGCTCGATAGGAATGAGTTTGGTCTGAAGGTTCAGATGCACGACTTTTTAAATTATCTAACCCTGAAGGTGGTGTATTCCATCACATACAATCATGCTTTCAAAAACAGTGATATTTACAGTACTCCAGAGCTTGTAGGCTCTGATTGTAGGGACAATCAAGAACATTTCTCAGTTAGAAATTAGAAGGTGAATCTTCTTGCGGGTATTTTTCTCTGAAACACACAAGGTTTATTTTAGTTTAAATACAATCCATTGGCAACTTTCCTCTTGAGTTTCCACAGGAACAGCTCTCCGTATTGAGGTGTGTTAGTGGAAAGCTGAAGCTATTGGTACAAAAAGAGATGCTTCTCAGACTAAGCTTCTGGATCAGGGCAGTCGGTGCATGTGTGTGCATGAGAGTAACTCTTCCATCTAAGATACTGCACTACTAAGTGATGCTTGTTATGCTTTTCAGCGAGGGAAGAAGAGAACAAAGTATTTCTGGAAAGTACTTATTTTCAGGTGAGGATGAATGTGGTCACACGTTGCTATAGAAGTTTGAGACGAGCTGTTTGGTTTGGATGGATGCTGGCCATGCTGAGAGTTCACACTGGAGAGCAGTGCCAAAGCAGGAGGACAGGGATTTGCCAGCACCATGTTGTACTTGTCCAGCAGAGGAGCAGGAGTGAGCAGCTCCATAGGTGTGCAGCTGTACTGCACAGAACCATGCTGCCAGTGCACATCAGGTGGGTTTGGAGTGGCCTAGCACTAAGCTAGTGTCTCTGCAGTGTGCTCCTTTATGAAGTGCATGATGCAGTGTGTGAGCCTGTCTTTTGATGCCAGCAAAAGAGATTATTTTTGACTGCTGGGAAGGTGCAGTGATGATAAAAAGTATCTCCAGTGCCCCAGATCAGCTACCTGGAAAGGGCAGGAGCTGGGATGGATGGTGTCACTGGCCTGAGGCTACAGCTTTGTCAGGGATTTGATACGGAACTAGTGGAAGCCAAAGGACTTTCACTGACTTCAGGGGCCTGGAGGATGGAGAAAAAATGATTATGACTATTAATATGCAAATCATGCCAAGTCATTAGGAAGATCCTTGGATATAGACATAAGTATCTCTTGTAAGGAATTGTGCATGCATTTGAAAGCAGGTGTTGCAGCACTAGGAAATAGGGATGAATGTCTGAAAAGATGTGCAACTAGTCTTACTGGTACCAGTGCATATGAAAGGTAATTTAGAATCACCTTGGTTTATTACTTAATTACTTGCCGGTGCACCAGAAGCTAGCTGGGCTTTAGTGCTCTGATAGACTAACAGTTGAGATAACTCTTCACCTCAGTGAGAGTCCTGAGGAATCTCCCTCTGGCCTGGAAGCCATGAGTTAGATGAAGTGGTGAAGGGTCATCCTCCTCAGCACCCAGCAGTCGTCCTGCCAGCTGCTGCATTGCCAGCTCCCACAGTGCCACTTGTGCTGGTGGATGGACAATCCTTACTGACCCCAACTAGACCAGCAAACATGGCTGTCATCCTGTTTTTGTCATTTATCTTGCCTCTGTCAGTAATTTGGCTCTCTCACAGCTCCTTTTCAGGAGCATGGACCAGTAGAACGCTACTTGGCTGCTTAAAAACGGCCACAGAGGCAACTAAGCCCCGAGAGGGAGGACACCTTCTTTGAGTGGAGAGAAAGTCGATTATAAAGAAGATAATTATAATTTTCTGCACTCAAACTCCTTCATGTTTATAAAATCTGAGAGTGTTTTAAGTTGGATAATTTTATGACTGTTGGGAGACTGCGTGTTGTTAAACCTGATGGAGTTAATGAAAGACTCCTTCACAAAAATCAATTTAATTTCACCAGAGAAATTCCGAAATGGCAGCTGCCACTTCTCATGCCAGCTGTTATGCGTTAACGAAGTAACTGTAAAGGCAGTGTGTGGTTGTTGGCACTTATGTATTGGAATTCTAAGTATCCTATGTTGCTATGTCCTCTGAGAAACAAGAGTTGGCATGTAAATAAAATGTGTCCCTGTCTGATTCATCTTACTTGCTTGATGTTTCAAGCACATTTTTGTGGGAAGTGTTTGTCTGCATTGAGCGTAATTCATCTTGGGTCATAAAAGTATGTCTTAGCAGCTGTAATCAGATAGGTGACAAGATTGTAAACTGCTGTTATCATTAGGAATATGTCCGTCCTGCTAGTTAGAGAAAAACATTATGTCCCAAGGCACAACTGCATGCCCATTTCAGAATGGGTGTTTCCATGTTTTTAATTTGTAGAAAAAGTAAACATTTGCATCCTCCAGCAGAGTAGCGGAAGTTGTGGTTTCTTTCATCCTTGTATTGTTTCTTCCTTAGGATCAGTGACAGAGCAACGGAGCTGTGAGGTACACTTGTTGAAAGTGCCAGCCTTCTGGCTATTGTGCAGTAGAGCAAAGGGATAAAGATTTTTAGTTAATTGTCTTAAAATCTTGTGGCTTAAGTATAATGACCAGTTCAAGTTGTGGCTCAGTGATCTCATTCTCTTGTAACACAGCTTGAGCCATGCAGACCTGTATTTGGGAACAGGTACTGACTGAGTAACTGGTGATAAATTATCCAAGGTTTTCTAATCCTTTAGTGTTTTTTTGTTGTTTGTTTGTATTCTCCTTTTTATTTAGTAAGACTTAAGTCAGTGTCTAATCATTGACTTTAAATTAGCTGATTATTTTTGTTTATTTACAAACACGAGAGTTATTGAAAGAAAAAAAAACAAAAAAACACAACTAAACCCTAGTTTAATGTTGAAGGTTAACCTGACAGGTAGCTAAGCACCACGCAGTCATTTGCCCCTCACCCCTCTTTGTGGGATGAGGTAGAGAACTGGAAGCAAAATAGCACCTGTGAAATGAGATAAAAACTGTTTACTAGAACAGAAAAAGTAATGAGAGAAAATGCAATAATAACTATACGTACACTGCATGATATTCTGTTATATGTGTACTATATAATAATATGCTATATATTCCGTATGCAAACTATACTATGTACTAAAATATTTTATAATAATATAAAATATTTAATGTTATAGAAATATAATAGATACATATATAAAAATAAATATTAAACAAACAGTACAACTGCTCCCCATCCACTGACCAATGCCCTGCTAGCAACACAAGTCCATTGACTGATGCCTGGCTGGTCCCCTTCCTGCTCCCCACAGCTTTACAGCCTTTCCTGTGGTGGCAAGCGATATGGAATAACCCCTTACTTAATTTACTCCAGCTGTCTTGGCTCTGCCCTGCTCCCTGCTGCCATGCCATAATGATGGCAGCTCTTCCACCAAGTGGCCCAGCCCTGGGCATGCATGCCCACTGTCAGAACATCACTGTGCTACTGACATTGGCTCAGCTGAACTCAGGCCACTTAAGTACCTAATTGTTGCTTGCAAGAAGCAGTCAGAACCAATGCTGCCTTCCCCTGCCCCCCCATTGGTTTGTTGCTGTCTCATGTTGTTGGGCTGTTTTGAAATGAAACATACCAACAGAGAGTCAGAAGGCAGTGTTTGCCTAGCTGACAGTGTAGGTGTTAAAGTGAAAGAACAGATGTGAAAGGAACAAGAAATGTTTTAGTCCTCTTGCATGCAGCTTGATGTAGTTTGAGGGGAGCTTTGGAGTTTGGCTGGAGGCATTTTATTTTTTTGACTTGTATTCTGCTGCTTTTGAGGACTAGTATAGGGCATGATGTTCAAAGTGATGAAATTGCTTCCTCTTTCCAACAGGGGAGTGGAGTGTTGAAGAGCATAGAGAGTACTTAGTTAATAATCAGTTGTGTCACAATGTTCAGTGACTTTGTTTTGAGCTTACTATTTGAGTACATCTGAGGGTGAAGCTTAAAGATGGGCTTATAAAACATTGCCCAGTCCAGCTTCTGGACTCATTGTGGTGAATGTGACACACTGGTGAAGAACAACTGTGATGCCCATCTGCTGCTTCAGGCTTGCTTCTGGTAGCTTTGATTATTTTGTCTCTTATTTTAATTACTTTGACCTAAGAAATGTACAAAATGTTTTTCTTTGTGACCTTAGTGTCAGTCCTCAGGCTGGACTGCATCCTTCTAGGCATGCACTAGCGTATGTATGACCTTGCAGATGATTGACATTATGTAAGAGTCATCTAATGAAAGCAATTCTTCACTGTGTTTCAGAAAGAACAATATAACCTTTGCAGGTCATATCTGAAATCATAGAGATGCAACATTGCCTGAAATTAGACAGTGAGATTTCAGATTAAATATTTGTGCTGAAGTACCTATCTTTCTTGTTTTTAATCATTCATCTCCTCAGAAAATCGTTATATGCCTTCAGACCAATAAGCTGCTAAAATTGTAACCTTGACCGTTTAATCTTCAGTGTTAAATTGCAGTAGATTTTTTTCCAAGGTATTCAAAAGAAAAATTTATTTTCCATGTAGTTAATTTAACACTGGAGACATCTGTCAGCTCTCAGTAATATTTGCAGCATTACTTTTCTATCTGTTCCAAGCATGCCAACGTTTAACAAAGGTGGTGCGTGGTAATTTTTAATAACACTGCAGTTAGCATGATGTTTACTCAAACAGTTGCATCTCCCTGCAATCAGATTGATTTGGTTGCATTCCTTGTTCTTTGTGTGCTGGAAAGAAGAAGAACTGCTGATGCAATCAATGTTCCGCAGCAGGATGCTGTTGTCCTTCAGCGATTGTACTTCTGGAGGAAAGAAATGTGATTTCTCTTAATTTTTAGAACAGGACACTTTGGCACAGATAATTAGTCAAGAATCAAATGCCAAGGATAGATGTTCCAGTGTGTGTTGGAGGTGCAACAATCCCTACCAGGAAATGCACATTGGCTTAGCTCATTTTCATTTTCGTTTTAACAAAAATACAAATTTATACTAGAAATAATGTTAGTGTGGCTTTAATGATGTCAGTCTTGTTTGTTTTGCTGTTATTCAGGAAACAGTCTGTGTTGTGGGTAGGATAGGACATTGAACTGAAGCTCTGAGTATACCAACATATAACTCATATGTTTCGAAAAAGATAACAGTGTGCAAAACTTCAGTGGAAAATGCAGTTAATTATTTAGACTACATAATATTTGTTAAAGAACAAAATAGAGAATCTATTTTATAGGTCTGTTGAGCCCTTGAACAAAGTTCATGGTTGGACTTGACGATCTTTAAGGTTTTTTCTAACTTGAGTGATTCTATGATTCCAAAGTCATTTAAACTCTTTGGTCTCTTCCACAGAGAGAACTATAAGCACATTTGGTGTATTGTTTTCCAATGAATAACAAGATGGTTCAAACTAAACCAGCATAAAGTTCTACTGCAGTACTGCATATGGGATTGCATACCCAGTATGCAGTATACCAATTTTACGTACAGATTTTCATTTATTTCATATTTGCCCAAAGTTGCTAGGATGCTAGGTGGGAATTCCACTAAGCTAGCACTCCTCCTTCTTAAGTTTCATTTTTGTACTATTTTCACGATGTTAGTTATGGTTAGGATCCACCCAGATATCTGCCCTCTCTCAGGTAATTGGTTAGTGATTTACTCACAGTTAAGAAACGTTTGATATTACTACATTTGCTCTACGTTACTACATTACATTTGTAAGTAAGGGTCTCCAGAGGTATAATTTTCATGTCAGAGTGAGCTATATCCATCTGAAGGACACTACTTGAGAAGAATCCACTGAGCTTTCATAAACAGTATGGTTAATTAGGCAATGCTTATCTGGTTTCTAGGACATACATCCTTCTGTTGTGCTGTTTTCATAAACAATGTCATCCTGACCCATACCTTACCCAAATGATTTCAGTTTGGCAACACTACCGTGTCTTTGACCTCCATGTTGTTCGTCATCGTTACTTACTTGAAATGAGAGGAAAAATAAATAAATAAAAAGATTTCCTCTTACTGTTCTTTGGAATGCTTTCAAGTGATAATTATCAAAGAACAGCAGCTGTAAGTTACGACACCAGAAAAAGCTGTAGCTCTGCAACGGTGTTTGTAGAAATCCGAAACAATTTTTATTTATTTATTTATTTTTTAGATGGATTCAGTTTCCTGTATATGTGAAATCTTACAGAAAGACAGTTCAAGCCAATAAACTGAGTGGAGGAAGACGATTAGTAGCTCCCCAAGGGTACTTCTCTAGAATTACACCTGCTCATGTGTATGCACTTCCCTGAGTCCGTCCCATCCGTAAGATCACCTCCTGTAGAAGGCTGAGAGGCAGCTGTGAATTAGATTTCAGGTTTTAGCAGATGTCTCCTTGCTCTTGCTGGCTCTTGCTGGCTATGTTGAAATTTAATGCTTATTATGTTGACAGCCTTAATGAACACAGTCTGGAAAAGGAATCATTAGCAACAGTTGAAAGTAAAGAAAATATTCATATCAAACCAATAAAGATGTAGAAAGAACAAAGTCGTTTCCACCCTGTATGTCCTTACTTCATCAGGAACTCATTCCCTTGTTTTGTGCTTTCTCACCTAAATCCTGTCCAAGGACTATGTATGTATGATTAGCCTAAGAGTAAGAGTATGAAAGTATGATTAGCCTAGGAATTAGCTCTGTTGAATCCGTAGACACTAGGTAAATTCTGTATCATTAGAGCATTTTTCTAACACATTCAGCTTGTAAGCCACAAGACGCATGCTGTAGGTGTAGATAGTGAAAAAGGTAAGTTCAGGATGGGCTCAGCTGTGAATTCAGACTTCTCACCTTCAGTACAGCACAGTGACAGCATGTAACTGCTCTTTCTTTCTGAAACATCATTTGCTGAAGTTCATTGAGAGCATAGAATTTCATTCCTTTCAGTGCTGGAATTAAGAGAGATGAAAGGTCGGAAGGTATTTACTGCAAGACAAGGATCAGTCAATAAAAGAGATTTGGTGAGAAGAGTTTGGAGGTGCAAGGAAATCTCTCTAGTACATGATATTTGGAGAAAACATTGCAAGATCTTTTTTCTTTCTATCTTTGCTCTTTTTTCTTTTTCTTTTTTTTTTTTTTTTTCTCTCGGTAAGTGAGAATGATCCCTACAGGACAGATGATCCTTGAGAACTGTGCTGTCCAGAAAGCAAACAAACTTGAAACTGAAAAACTAGCAAAACCGAACAGTCTGATTTTTATCTTCATTTTAATGAGAAGATAAAGAAGAAAGCAGAAAAGTTGGACTTCATATAGCTTCACACAGAATTTGATATTAAGCCACTGTCTAAAACAGAGCAAAGGGAAACATAACTGCATCTGGCATTTTTAACACCGAACAGCAGATGACTCTTAAGCATTTTCTTTCTATCTGGACAACACTTCTCCCTTCAAATCTGACACCTCAGAGGGCTGTAATGAAGATAGTAGTCCTTTATTACCATCCCTGTAGCTAAGAACTATAGCTGCATTATGTTTCTGATACCCTGACTGCAACTATTATTTCAGTGTGTAGTTGCACTGTGAGACTTGTGACAGAACTTCTGTCCCAGAAGTGATCTGTGTATGCTTTCACTCTGATGTAAGGCATACAGCAATATGGAGGCATCATACCAAAGGGAAACAAAAATTTTGTCTCCTGCATATATGACCTTTCTTGATCTCTAGTAGCTGAATGTCTCTAGATTTATGACAGGCGGTATGATTTCAGTATTTTCCTAGACTTTTGATCAGAGATCAAAAGGAGAGAATTGAAAAAGAGAAACTGATTTAAATTATACACATTTCCAGCCTTGCCTATGGTACAAATTGTGAGCTTTGTCCAAAAAGGCAGATAATTTTTTACCACAAAGATCCAGCTAAAAAGAAATTCTGTTTTTTGTAAAACTTCTACTTCCAAGTATCGCATAGGGCAATCTTATTCTTCTGTATGTAGCAATACTGTTGTGGGCAGTCTTATTGTTCTGGTCTAGTATTAAATGTGGAGGTTGGTGGCCCTGCATGTGGCAGAGGGGTCGGAGATTCGTGGTCCTTGAGGTCCCTTCCAACCCAGGGCATTCTGTGATTCTGTGTGCCTAGAACATTTGAATGAATCTAAGTATTCAACTTTTAAAATCTAATGAAAATGATAAATTCTCTCAGACCTTTTTTTGGTCATCTGCTTACAATGTGCTTTTCATTAGAATAAGTTCTACTGTTGACGTTTCTCACGTTTGGGCACACAGAATGGGCTTTATGACTTTGAACTTGCAATTCCTTTTGGTTAGAGGAAATACATCAGCTTCTGCAGTAAAAAGCAAGATGCTGAAAAGCAATAATTTGCATACCGACAAATGCTATTAGTTGCATGGGAGAAAAGCACTTTCAGAGTGCTTGGTTTGTCACTAAGTTCTCTTTGAGCATTCAGCATCTTTGCTATGTAATTTGCAGTCCTCCTGTTTTCTCCCTTTTATCCATGTATGCATCCAGGAGAAAAGGAAGGCTAACCTTTATGTTGTTCTGGCAAGTATGGCACAAAGAAAAGATAGTGGGCTTATTTTTAAGTGCATAATGACTAATTCTGTAAACCTCTGTTTCTAAAATTTTTCTTCAGCAAATTACGTTACATTCTTTAGATATCAACTGATTATATTTGGTGTTCTGAACTTTAAAAAAAAAAAGAAAAAAGAAAGAAAGAAACAAAAAACTACAGAAGAAAACAGAACTCCCATTGGGGGCTTAAGAGTAAAATAGTATCAAAGTATCTCTGGAGAAAATAAAAGATGCAAAATAAAGGAAAATTTTAGCAGGAAATTAGTTGCTGCTGAATATACATAAGGATTAACTGTGGAGCTCATTAAGAAACTTCCTTTGCTTTTTCAAAGATTGATATTTCAGTAATCATACAGCTTCATCTCCTTCTCTTAGAAACTCAGAAAAATTGCAGCAAATCTTTGAAATAATATTCATTCTTACTGTATCCCCAACTTTCAGACTTTGTAAAATGGATGGCTGCAGAGAGGAAATACACATGAATATATGTCTTACTTTGTAAGATTACAAAGTACAGCATTAAAAAGTATTGCTCTATGTTTATGTTGCTTTAGGTTGGCCCAATTATATTCATGCATTACAGCATTCTTTTAGCTGGGTGTATGTTTATAATAGCCTCTGTTCTGAACCTCATTTGGTAAAAAATGATACACCGAACTATAGGAAAAGCATCTACAGGAGATTTTGTTTTTTGTTTTTCTTACTCAGTGAGCTTGTGGTCTCAAGACTTTCTGGATTATTTTATAAACTTGGCTTTGAAAGCAGAGCTGTTATTTACTGAGAAGTGGTTTGTCTGGGTTTGGCATTGATGTATTTCTTTCCCCAACTCCTCTTCTAAGCGTTTTAGGCAGTATCTCTCCAGTAGATTGAAGAGTCATCCTCCCTCTATCTTGAATTCAATTCAAAGTTGAAGTAGCACTGTTCATTTTTCTCTTTTGAGCCAGCCACAATAGCAGCTGTTTCTCCTCTTCAGTCGGGCTCTCTGTGGTCCCTCAGACTGCTTGTGTGTGGGTTGTGCCAGAGTCCCTGTGCAGGATGAGGGCCTGCTGGCTTCTGCTCACCACCTTTGTCAGCAAGTGCAGCGCCATAGGGCTGGACCTTGTGCTGCTGACAGCATGTGTTAGTCAGAAACTTGGAGTGCCTGGGCCCCAGCCTTGTTTGTGGTGGTTGTGTCAGGCAGCCGCCCTCCTCTGGTTAGGCCCTGCTTGCTCCTGTCTTCCTGTCCTCTGCTGTGATGGACCCATGCTTTTCAGGCTGTCTGCAGCGCTGGACAGTAAAGGTGATGCTCGTGATGCTGCTGCCCTGCTGTGAGGTATAACTGTAGCTCACTCCTTCTGCCCATGCAGATACCTGTGTGTATTGCTCATTTTTAACATCACTTCTGCTTTAAGTCAAGTGTGAATCATAGAGAGATTAACAGATCCGTCATAAGTGTTTGTAGGTATAACTTTGTCCTACTGCCTGACATTTACTTTTTGCCTTGTGCTATGAAATTTGAGGATTAATGTCTTGTATACATTTTTGTCTGGCTACTGTAACCTTGGTTGTTTTTGTTATTCGTGCTACTGGATTCAGCTTTAAATCCTCCTAAAACATGATTTTCCATCTTATTTAATGTCAAGAAATACCACATGTTAATAAAGCTACCTCCTTTTATCTGTATTTAACTTTGTCCTCCCTTTTCATTCAGGCAGTCTAGGAATTCTGTTTTCTAAACCATACACCATTTTTATTTAAAAGATCTTTTCAGTAGCTTTGTTCAAAGAAAAAAGAATACCTTCCTGCTAGCTTTTCCCTAATTTTGATAGATTGATGCTAAAACATATTGCAGCCAGATATGTATAATTTTCATTTGTTGCTGTTTCTTTTCCAACACTTTCACAATTTTCTAAAATTATATATAATTTCAGTAGATTCTTTTCCTTTAAAACTGATGAAAACTGACACAGGCAGATCTTACTAGAATCAACAAGACTGGGACAAATACGATATCACATATGCTTTTCAAAATGTTCAAGTTTATATTTTTGTAGTTCATGGCTATATGCCAAATTGAGTGTGTATTGTAACTATAAGTAATGTTTGTTTTTCATAGTAACCACACTATTCTCCCTGTCCAAAAACAAGCGGAGGTTTTTTTTTGCTGCATGAGAGTAGTAAGCAGAGAGGCACAGACAAAAAAGTAGGAAAAAAAAAAAAACAAAATAAAAACAGGCAGTGTTTGGATGGTGATGGTAACTTTTCTTTTCTGGCCGATGATGTAGTCTAAGAAGGCAATGAGAGCGTGCTTTCTATGATGAAGTATGCTAAAGCTCCAGTAAAGTATTTCATTCATGTTATTCACCAAAAAAAAAAGCCAAAAACAAAAACTTCTGAAAAGCATTTTATCGCTTATTAATATTTTTCTTCAGAAATTCAGCAGTAGGAGCACCAAAGGTGCAGCGTACCAAGAGGTAGAAGGGAAGTGGATGCTGTTTACATGTTGCTGTGGGGAGTGTGGGGGTAACAGAGTTTATATGGAGAAACGGTGCTGCTTGTCATTATGGGTGCAACCGGATGACTCCAGGCAGTTTCTCTGTGTCTTGTGTTTTGTTTTCTGCTTTGCTTTGTTTTTCTTAAAAGAAAGGCTGCTGCTGACAAGCAGAATGCAGAGCCAGCAAAACTTATTCAGGCCTCCAGCACTTAAGGACTGTTTATGTTTTAAGACTTAGGAGATAGCTTTCCAAGATCTTTAGCTAGTTCATCATTCTACTGAATCTCAAGCACACTGGAAGTCAGGATATGTTATAGTTAAGTAGAAGTCCCCAAATAAGCACTTTATTTTATTATTATGCTTCTAAATGTTGAAGAGGAAAAGCATCACATTTTACATTTCCTGTAAACTGGAAGTTTAATTAGCTAGGCAATTTTCTTGGAATGTTTCTCGATAGTCATACACGTAACAGTGGAAGTTTCCTGGCACCCAGGATGTGAGATGAAAACAAAGGCATAGTAAAAATTCTGAAATGGATGAGCATGGAAGCACTAACTGGAAATATTTTAGAAAATGCTCGGCTGAAACTTGGACAAAAAAAAATGGATTTCTATTTCCTGATCCCAGTGAAGGCAGTGGGTATTTTGCTGTTGACTTTAATGGGGATAATGTTTCTCTTTGGTTACACCAGTACAAGGAATAAAAAAGCTTGCTGAAAAGAAAACGGTAGGAGTAAGAATATGATCATGTTCGGGGATAAGCCCTAAAGGGTGAGATCTGTGTGTGTGTGTGTGCGCGTGCGATTCTGAAACAAGGCAAGAAAAAGCGTCTGTAGACAAACTATCTGAGAATTCCGTACAACTCATTTTCATATAGTCTAAGACCTGAAGCAGTAGTTCTGACATTATTCCCAATGGCTCCTATTTGTGCATGTGTACCGAGCACTCCTACCTGTGCTGCAGTTCCTTAGCAGATTGCTGTCTATCCCAGCTTTACAAGTTTACCGTTTTCCCAGCAGTTGCAGAATTCCTTTGCAGCTTTCCTTCACACTTTCACGTTTATTTAAAAGATAAAGAAGGAAATGTAGGTAACACTTCAAATAACTTTAGTAACATTGATATATTTGATTAGATTTGAAAACAAATGGCTTTTCTTGGAAAAAATATAACCTCTTTCCATCTCCTAGCGCTGCAGACAGGTATGGTGATTTAGAAGAGCATCAGCTCTTTACAGTTCCAAGAAAGCAAGACAAGACCTTTAGGAGCGTCAGTCAATTAACTTTGGAAAAGGCACTCTACCCCATGTCCAAGTATTGATATGTGAACGTATTTAGGGATTCAAATGCTTGTATGTCTCCACACTTATGTTTAAGCTGTGATTTATATTCCAGAATAATGATAAACTTTCTTAAAACATGCCATTTCGCCCTTCTGTTATTGTATTGATTTCGCTTCCTCTCTCTTGTCAGTTGATGTCTTTTAGATTATTGTTTCTCTCCAGCTTTCTTGCACATGCACATGCTGCTCATGTAGTAATGTTTACTTAACATTTCCCTGTTGGTTCAGTTAATTTTACATGCATTTGTCTATTGATGTTCTTGATAGTAAAATAATTATCATTTTAACCTCTGCAGAAGGAATCCAGACTGCTTGATCGCAGCAGTTGTTTCGATTGGGTGCAGTAGTGCTACTGGATTAAGTGCTAGTGGATTAAGTTTGGGGTTTTTTGGCAACACATCTTTGCCACTGTTCATAAAACATTTGGAGATTTCAACAGATGTGATAGAAAAAAAGAGAAGGTGTGATATCCTCCCATGAAGGTAGGCAGCATTTCTGCCAGTGACATCGTTGGATGAGTCAGTGTTCCTGTTTCATCTGAATGCAATTATAGGTTTCTTTTATTTTCTTCTTTACTTCAACAAAAGAAAAATTAGTATTAACAGAAAAAAAAGCTACCAGTGTCTACTGTCTAAGAAAGACTTAACAGGCACTTAGTAACAGAATGGCCCAGTGCTGTAATTGAGTGCTAATAGCTAGTTAGATCAATCAGCATCTGTGCTGAATCTTGACAAATTTCTGATTTAATGGGCTGAATCTTTTTCCAGCCATAATTAGTCTGAAGTTTTTAAGACTCCACAAGAGTAAACTGCCCAGATTGGCTTTGCACTGCAAGCTTCAGATTCTTTTACGGTTACTATCAAAGCTGACCATTTTTTTCTCTACAGAAAGGAAAATCTTTTCACCTTCATCTTCAGTTGTTTCACTGACATGTAACAGAAAGCAAAACTAAAAAGTTGGAAGTAATCAGAGGCTGGCTTTAGAGGCAAGGTTAACCAAAGAGAATCTGCTAACCATCAATTAATATGCCAGTGATTAAGCTAAATGTTATATTTGATTTCCTGTTACTTATTTCTTTATAAGATTAATGTTTATTAGATGTCAAGATACCCATTTGTGATAACTGCATGAGGCTAGAAAGGAGATGTTTTATCAGTGAAATGAAACATCGTCAAATGGAAACGTAATTCTGAAGGAGAGCA
The DNA here is from genome assembly GCA_035772895.1 of Perdix hodgsoniae. Classification (NCBI taxonomy): domain Eukaryota; kingdom Metazoa; phylum Chordata; class Aves; order Galliformes; family Phasianidae; genus Perdix; species Perdix hodgsoniae. Next base: position 3,237,282 of record JAPSGF010000081.1, on the reverse strand, counting down.
GAACTGAAAATCATTGTACTGATAGTGAAAGCAGCAGAAAATGTTGTTCAGTAAGGAATCTGGAATATTGCTTTGACAGCTCTAGCAGCTGAGGAATATATTTATATCTTCCTGAGATGAATGGTAAAACTCCCACTCAGTTTGGTTTGGAAGGGCATCAAGTTACCCTATTTTTGCGCAAGTCTAACCATTCAGCTATTTTTGGTTTAAATTAGAGTAGTTTCAGGAATGATACATGCTAGTTAGTGAGAACTGACTTGTGGCATTTCACAGGAGGAGGTTTTTCTGCAGAGTAGCAAGTTCCAGCTGTAGTGCCACCTGCCTGCTAGCACATTCATTGTTGGAGAAGGAAAGCAGAAGCAATAAATTATACTTCTGCTTCTGCAACTTCAGCCAAGGATTTTCGTGCCTCCAGCGAGTACACAGCTTTTCTAAATGTCCCTTTATTCTGCTGCTCTGTGAGGCTGGATGTCATCCAGGAAACCAAACTGTATATAGCTGCAGTTTTAACATAATTAAGTGCTAACTTGTATCTTCAATTTTAAGTGACTCACCATGTTTCTAGTCCAAGTTTTTATTGACTAAGAATTGTGGAACTTAAATATTTTTTCTAGTGATAAAAAAAAAAAATAAAAAAAAAGAGCTATGTTAAACATAAGAGCCTTTATCAAACTAAACTTTAATGCCTAAAAGCATAAGTTTTAGAATTTGTTTTGTAATGACTGAAATTCAGACAAGATGTAGGAAAAATAAATGTTCTTCTTTGTAGGTAAACTGATTTATATCTGAACTACAGAACTGGCCATGCTCAAAACCCAAAGATGACTATTAGGGAAGTGTCTTATAAATACTTATGTGGGCATTTATTGTTATGTAACTGACTTTCTAGCTTTAGAGTATGTGTGGTGGCTTTAGCTCACTTCTGTGAAGCTCATCCAAAGCCTCTGGGTCATATCATTTATGTGATACTCTGTAGGGACTTGCATGATGCACAGGCTCCCTTCTTGCCTCCTGAATGGGATAAATAGGTCTCTCTCTCTGCATGCACATATTTCACAGCTGTTGTATGCTAAGTTTGCAAAACGAAGTCTAAAAGATGTAGTGTAGGGCAGACTGTAAAAAAAAGCAATGCCAGATCTCTTTTTGTTGTGCAGAGCTTAATGGAGATGAATTAAATTAGTTTTACAGCTCTGCTGTTGTTACTGCCATTGTTGTTCTGGCTGTATTTATTTAAGTCACACTCATCATTAGGAGCTCTATGTAAACTATTACCACATTTCTCTAGATGCAGAACAGAACAAAACACCTTCAAAAGTTTGCATGAAGTGTGTGAGAAGAACAGCACTGAAACTGACAGAGATGAGGACACAGGCAAACAGTGAAAGAGATGGGTTGGGATCAGTTGATGTAGTTGCTGTCAGGTAAAGAGTTTGGAGGTTGGTGTAAGAATAGGTGAGACTTCCAAGTAAATAATGAAGTCATTTTGCAGATACTTGCAGTGAGTGTAAGGAGTTTTCCTCAATGTTTATTTCTGCTTATTCTGCACTCCTGCTCCATTTTTGAGGGTGAGTTCCAGGAAGAAGAAGAAGACTGAAGCAGTTATTTCAGTGGTCAAAAGCAGGCTGCTTTCAGATTTATGAGCACGTCCTCTGATGGCACTCTTTGACCTACTGGTTTGGAGTATGGCTGAAATGATACTTGTGATGATCCAGTGGCATCAATAACTAACCTAAGGTTTCACAGCAGCTGTGGGCATTATTGCAATCTTGAGGCTGCAGAAGCTGTTGCAGATAGTCTATACTGCAGAGCAGCTCTGTCCATCTATGTTATGCTGTTAGACTTTTTTCCCCTACAGGATGAGTGCCAACAATACGTTTTATTCCTAAAATGGGCCATCCTGGCTTCCCGGTTGGTAAAATATTTCTGTCATGTGAAGATGAATTTATTCATCAGAACTTGTTTTCTTTGAAGGAGACAAATAACTGTATTAAATTTGAATATTGAAACTAAGGCAACAAACAGCACGTAGGAAATTAATTTCACAAAAGGGAGATTTTCTTAAATATAAGGTGAAGATTTGCTTTGAGTTCAGCTTGCCCACACATCCCTTTATGTTTCTCACTGCAACAACAATAGAAGACTGATGTGTTGTGATACTGCAGAGGATTAGCAGGTCTTGTGCCCTGGTGGAAAAATTTTAATAGAAACCAAGATATTTAGGCTACTTTGGTGATAGTAACAGAATCTTATATAAATAAATACTAACATACAAGATGTCTGGAGAATCACTGCTGCTTGTGCTATTATTGTGTCTTCAGATTCCTTACAACTTATGTTTTTTTAATATGCATTTTATTGAATTCCTTATTGCTGCTTTTTAAAAAATAAACAACTGTATGATACAAGAGTGGTTATATAACCAGTTGCTGGATTTCTTTATTACAGCACTAAAAATTAACTGAAATGTTAATAGTAAAATATTTGTTTTCTTCTTCTTTTCAGGTACCACGATCAGCAGGATGTTACTAGTAACTTCCTTGGAGCCATGTGGTTGATTTCAATAACTTTTCTATCCATTGGATATGGTGACATGGTACCTAATACGTACTGTGGGAAAGGAGTCTGCTTACTCACTGGAATCATGGTGAGCGTTTTTGAATTTATTCATTGGATATGAGATTGATTGTTGCAATTAATCCCAAAACTTGTAGTAGCCATAGAGAAATTTTTATTTGATACCCTCTTAGAGTACGTAGACTCACTTGCATCCTTCTCATGGCCTTCATCCCATGGTTATAAAGGATTTACTTCCACTTGAGCTCGAATTTGACATACATGTAATGAAATACAGAAAAACAAATTCCACCATGACATAATTTTCATCTTCAGAATTTTAATAGAACCTTTCACTGAATAGTAATAGATGACATTTTCTCAGTTGTCTTTGGACTTGTGTAATTGGACCACTGCTACAATTCTGCTTTCTATTTCTGAAATTAGTTGCAAATACAGAAACATGATGGTTTGTAGTCTGAAAAAGCATTTTACTTGTACCTGGTTTTCTGCACTATTTCTTATAATTTGGGTAACATACTGTATGTAGTATTCCATTTCTTAAAGGGGATTTATGCAGTGCAATTTTTGGTCTTTTTGGAGTTTTTGTTATCGTTGATACAATACATGAATTGCTAGGCCATGCGTGTTCAGTATATATTAATTAACTGCTCTGCATGTGGACTTAAATTTTTCTGCATTACACAGAATTGGTCAAACTTAGACAGGGAGTAGGACAACATATGAGTACGTATTACAGTGTCTGGGAAATCTATGCATATTTACTGAAAATAAGAAAAGCTCCTCATCATGCCATTCTTATTTGTATTGACTCCTGCATAACTGTGACTGAGCACTGTATATACTATATATGACAGATATCTGTATGTTTTTGAACTCTTGCCACTGATCATAAACAACGGAGCTCAAGCATCTACCTCCTTTTAAAACAGATACATTGGGATTATGTCCGAAAACAAATGGTAGCAAAAAATTTTCTCAGTTAAGCAGACGTTTGGAAAATCTATTTTTTGTAAAAGTGCATTTTATCTGCAAAGAGTAAAATAGATTAATGCATTTTTGTGATGTTTTACACTTTTTCCTTTTCTTAAAAGCAAGCAAACAAACAAAACGTCTAATAGGGTTTTGGGTCTCTGACCTTTACTAGAAAATACTTCCACTACATTTTTCTGGTAATGGCAAATGCATGTCTCTTTAAATATAGAATTTACAGTTTATTTGGATGATACAGCCCGAACACAGAGGAATGACTCAAGTGGTTTATATAAAGGTGGTTATCTAAACTCAGATCTGCCATCTCTTGGGTTGTGTTTCTTTTTTCCTCATTTTGAGCTGGATTTTTGTACTTAAGAGAGTGAAAAGTGGTTCTAAGTTCATTAGGAAAAAAGGAGGACAAGTAGGAGATGTCGCAACAGGGATGGATACAGAACTCTATCATAATTTCCTTCTTTCTAAGCACAATTGAGAAATAAGAAGCAAATGCTTCAAAATGCAGGTATCAGATCATTATTCCTCCTCATTGTCATGTCTGACTAGACTTTCTGATCAGAAGCAGCTAAATTCTAGGTTAGCTTGCAATGAATATGCATTCAAATTGTTCAGCACTATTGGCATTTCAGTATGAAAAAAATTACAGTAACAGAAATCATAGGAGCTTCAATGCCATGCAGAAGTGCAGTGAGAACTGATGCTAGTCCATGGGTTTCACTGCCGTTGGTCTTATGGTAGTGTAAATGGCAGCAGCATCGAGTCTGTTATTTTACTGGCTGTAGGTAGCCATATTATTTTATTTTGATGAAAACAAAGTAAAAACAAAAACATGATAATGGATTATTGCACATATTATTCTGCACACCTGTGAATTAACCAGATAAAAATGAAACAATAGGACATGTTTGTCACTTTGCTTTTCACAGTACTACTTACATTCAGATGCAAAATAATATGCCAGTTGCTTCCATTGCTTGGGTGAAAAAAATACTGTTTATGTACCATTTACACACAAAAAAACATTTCTTTTTCACAGCAGAAACAAGATATGTTCCTTTGAAAACTAAACTTGTAAAATGTTCTGACACCTTCATGTCTTTAATTGTTCTTGGGTTGTATGGATTTTTGTTGTTTGTTTTGTGTTTTCCAGTTGTTGGGTTTTTTTTTTTGTGATTAAATATTCTGCAGATACTTTGGAACCACTAAGTCTCTAATAAGAATTGCATGGTAATGAGTTTGGGATATATAACTTCGAGAGAGACATTCTTGACAAAAAAATAGGGCAGAGTCGCTGGTATGTTAAAACATCTCTGAAAGCTTGACATCCCTAATTACATTCTAAAAAACTGTCAGCAAAATGGCTTTGGCAAATGATGATCTTTCAGAAGAAAATTACAGAGCAATGATAAATTCAGATCTTAGAATTACTCTTTTTCCTCTTTTAATATTTTTTATTTCCTGGTAAGGATCTGAAAGATATGAAGTATGAAACACTGAATGTAATAATGAACTATCTTGCAGCCTAACTTGTTTGAAGGTAATTATTTGAATACAGCCACTCTTCAAAAGCGCCTCTTGAAGTAAGCAATTTGTGTTTGTTGGGGAAAAAGCATATTAAAAGAACAGACTTGTTCTTTTTTCCTATTTCAATGGGGATGATTAATAGTCTATTTAAAAGATATACCAGGATAACTGTGCAGTGAGTGTAAGAAATAAAATCAAACCATATATGTGATTTGAAGAGGAGGAATGTAACTCCTTAACATCCAGTAGCAAGTGCATTGTTAGACTGGTGGACAACCAATGCAATGTCCTTTTGGATAAGGACCCTGTTTAAAAAATAAATGAATAAATAAATAGAAAGGAGAATGAATAGAAATACTTACTAATGCAGATATAGTGACACAGACCACTGTAGAGTAAATGCTGGCTTTGCAAGTCTGGTGGCTTAAGCAAGGCTTTTTCGGTGTCTTAACTCCAGAGAAGGAGGAGACCAGGTACCACTTCTGCCTCAGGAAATGCTTTCTGTGAGATGGAAAATGGACTGCATGGGACAAAGCCTGAACCGTTATTGAAGATAATGATAGAGTGCAGTACAGAAATGGTAGCATGGGTATGTGCAGAAATAGTTTGCATACTGAGAAGTTAAACTGAATTGGGTACCTCACTGGGTTGCCTGTCAGTGTCTTCCAATGAAATTTCAATAGGCAGTAGTTGTAGACTATGAATCAGGTGAACTATAAATCAGATAATAAACATGTCATCTTCCGTCTCTTTGCATTAGGTAGGCCTGCAAGAGAGATGGATAGAAATACCAGAAAGTGCCATCCTTGTTGTCAGAGCAGAGTATAGAAGAGGTGAGGAGACCCACCCTGTCTTCACCGTGCAGTGGTCATCACTGCACATTCGCGCAGACCTCTGAGGTCCTGGCCAGCAGGCCGAGCTCAACTGCAATTGGAGCGCTTTGTGCTGATCTAAGTATACAGCATTTTCACCCGCTTGATGACTTGATAGAGGCAGGGCCTTGGAGTGGTTTAAAGGAGATATTGGTAGGAGGAAAAAGAGGGGGAAAGTTTGAAAAGGTGGGAAGTCATGTAATTATTGACCACAAGAAGAAAAGGCTTTGAATGAGTGAATGACCTCAGAGGATACTGAGTAGCACCTGCTCTCATGTGACACCAGGGCATCTACTTATATCAGTATGTTTAGAAAAAGTAAAATTGGCTCTTCCTGCTATATTATTGCAATTCTGTGAAGTTTGTGGCACAATTGTTAGCAAGTAACTTTTTTTTTTTTTTTAATAATATTACATGTAAAAACTGTATGCCAGATTAAATAATAGCAGTCCATTCTTATGACTGCAGATACAAGCAACTGTTTGCAAGGACTGAGAAGTATTCTTTTCCTTTTATGTTGATATTTATGTGGTGAGCTTGTGCATTTACTATATGATTCAGAGATGAGGATTTAGAATCTTCCTGAAGGGCCAGCTGCCCATAGTTGAAAAGCAGACATGCTGAATTGGTAAGCCAAATTTATCCTGCCAGAAGAAAATTATGAGTGGCAATTGTCCTGTTACTGGCTATGCAGAGTTGTTGGCTGTAGCTTGGATGAAGATTGCTTCAGATGAAATAACTGTTCTTTCAGAGTCTTGGCACGTTGTTGCCAAAATTGCAGCTTAAATGGTTCTGTTACTGAAAAGAATTCCAAAGAGATGATTATCCTATGAAAGAAACAATTTAAATATGAAGATTTTCTTAAATTTAATCGAGTTGATGTTTAATCTGGAACTTTTTAAAGAAGCATCTTTTAACTACTAGATTTGAACCCCATTTATCTAGGCGAAGAGCTCCTATTTGAGTAGTTACAGTGTAGTCGATGTGTTTCTAGATGGTAGTATCTAAATAAGAAGCTGCCAGATAGCAGAATTATAGAGTTATAGAACTTCCTATGCATAATGTACTAAAATTGTCCATATAGTTTCACACAATATTGCCTAGTACATTGTGGGATATTTATATAAAGAAAATTATTAACATCGTTTGATTCTGCGATGAGTTGCAGAATTGCGTAATTTTTTATGAAATGCAGAAACATGTTTTGATTTGCACACTTGTATGCTGCTTGGTGGGTTGAATTGATGGTTGACATCTGGCTGAACTGATAGAAGAGAGTCCATTTTTTAAATTAGCAGAACAGAAATAATAGTTTGTGTTTGCCCTTGAAGGTTTGCTTAGAACATTTTGCACACTGATCTGGAATCTCTAAGATTTCTACCATTTGTATTGCTTGGTGGCAAAAGATGGCAGTGTTTTGATTAATTTTGTTGATGAAAAGCCTATGGGAGGAGTTAAAAACTGGAACACAGCTCAGTTTTTGTTTCCTTAGAAGTATAGAAATATAGGAGAAGCTCTTCATGCAGATTGGTAGTGTTTTGGGTCTACATTTCAAGTGTTTGGTGTCATTCGATAGTAAGTGATGTTAGGTTTCAAAACAGACTGTTTCTGTTCCTCTTAAAAAAAATAGAATGTAACTAGATAGCGTGTCAAGCAGAAACATAAAATGGAAAAGACAATTAAAGGTTTTTGCATTGTGCAGTGAAACTATTAAAAGTTTCACAGATCAGAAACTCTTGAGCTCCTCTAAACAGAACGTCTGAATGCATCCATTAGAAGGAGTATTGTACTTACATGGCAATTTTACGGTGATGGGAAGACTGAAGAGGCCAGCAGGTGTCTCATATCCAATCAGAGCCATCTCCAGCTGCTACAGAAGGGACCAGGTGCTGGCTGGAGATGAGCCACAAGCAATACTAGTTGCACCTCCAGGAAGTGTATTTAAGAATGAGAAAAAACTGTGAAATATGTGAAACAGCTCTGTAGACACCAAAGTCAGTGCAGAAGGACAGGAGGTGCTTCAGGTGTGGAGCAGAAGTTCCCTGCACCCTAGGAGAGGCCCACAGTGGAGCAGGGGCTCTGAAGGTTTCCAGTTCTGCCTCTTTCACTGCAGAGCAGGGAAGCTTGTGAAGTGTGAGAGAACAGGAGAACTATTTCCCATTCATATATTAGGATTTTTTAAGTTCATAGGCAGACAGTTAGAATGAAAACTAACTAGAATGAAAAGCAGTTGTCCCATGATATCTTCATTTTACATAAATATGACTGGAGCTGATTGTTGTAGGATAGATAACCTATACTTTGTTTTGAAAGTATGTAAGTTGGTTTTGTTTCACCTGCAATAACATCAGATTTAACACAGGAACATTAGTATACTTTTTTTACATGTATTTTTAGGAAAGTTTTGTATTTACTGTATGTTTTGGGCAAGAACATCATAATTAGGTATCATTCTGTATTACTGAACTACTGTTTCCCATCAGCTTTGCAGGCTGATGAGCCTGCTTGTTAAGTGCCATGGGATTTTGCCTCCTTGCTCAGCAAAAAGTTTTTTTTCATGTTAAGTATGCAGCATCATGATTGCCAAAAGGGAGGTTTCACTTTTATGGCCACTACAGGTTTTCCAGGAACCCAGCCACCACAGTGCATTTATAGGTTCCTTCCTTAAAGTGAGATTGTGAGATTGTCTTTCTTTTCTCCAGAAGCCTTTCCCTGTACTCAACTTGCATTACCAAAGAAGAGTTAACTTCATCACCCCATTACCACTTCTCCTTACTGTGTAGGAACATTTATTCCATTTCAATTATTTTTGTATGACATGAAATTCTCATTATTTATTTATTGCATTGTTGAAAAGTTTACAGGCTAATGGGAAGTAAAGGAATCTGCTCATCTGATGTTCATGGATGAGAGATTTATAATCCAACAGAATTCTAGCTGCAGTGCAAACTCCCCTGAAGACAATAGTAGCCATGCAAATACTGAATATATAAAAGCATAAATAATGCAAAACTATTTTCAGTCGTATTTTTGACTGAGACAGTATAGTTTTTGTCCTATTACTCATCTTCCTTTGCTTCAGTGTTGCAGTTACACATCTCTCCCAGTGAACACTGACAAATGCAAAGTACATTCACGCAACACCTCTTCCATAGCCTCTGTCTTGTGGATGGAGTCCTCCCTCAACTTTTGCATTGCTTGTTTTGGAGAATTTTTTTTTTTTTTTACTTCAAGCAAGATTTTTTTTTTTCCCTTCCCCTTGTGGTCCACTAATTCCACCTTCCTGAGAGCCAAATGAACGGAGTATGTGTTTAAATTCTTACAGGCTTTTCATTTTATGCAGAGCAGCAGGAAGAATGTTGTGCCTTTTCTGGTGCAGAGCTAAATTTCCCACCAGAGCCATATGTCTGCAAAGCGGACCTTCTCTCTCCCCCCAGTGGATCCCAAGGGAAATGAGCAAGAAATGTGGCAGCTCTCTTCTTTCAGCTACAGGCAAGTATAGCAGGACACTTTCATGACAACTACAGCACTAAAGACTGCACCTCACTTCCAGCCCAGTAAACCAAGGCTGCCAGGAGACCTTCAGCTGAAACACTGATACACCGTATTGCTTCCTTTTTCACCAGTGGATTCCTTCGGGCATATTTATTATATACATGATCTCCAGGCTGTTGTAGAAATTTCTCAGTTCAATCTTGTCTTGTAAATGTATTTTGGAACCTTACCGAAGAAAGAACCAACTGGAAATGCCAGATGCCTTTACTTGAAGTATAGGGTTTCTCTGAAACACAGCCTTCTGAACTACTGTTGTTTCCAGTGCAGTTTATTAGCCAGTGTTAACTCTCCTACTCTTAGATTGTGAAAGAGATTAAAAAAAAGTAACCACCAAACATAACCCTTTAGTTGAAGATTCTTCAAGAACCTCTCTGTTTTTCACTGGAACAGGACCCTTGTGGGCACTCATTGCAAGCACTGGGTTTTATTACCTCTTAATCTGAACCCTGCAGTTTTGGAGTCAGTGTGTGTTGTGTCAGTTGAGTGGTAGGAAAGGCATGATCTCAGCCAAAACTTCATAACCTCAGTAACATCAGATCTGATTTCCATCATGTTAATCACTCTGGGCAACAATAGATTTTACCTCTAGCTGACACGACTGTGTCTGCTGTGGTTTGCCATAGTGTACAATTTCCTACCAGAACTTGAGGTTAGCCAACTCTGGACAGGCTATCCTGATAGGGATGGAAAGCTGAGGGTGGGCTGCTTCAGTGAAGAGAATGATAGAGGTCTGCAAAAGGCACATCATCTGCTGTACGTAAGAATGCATTAATGATGAGCTCAGCAGGATCTAGAGGAGAAGAAAGACAGTCGGGCCTGGCATTATGATGTGTACATTGTGTTTAATGATGTTGGTTAATACCCACCATATTTACTTATTTTCATTTATAGTACTGCGACCCTTCAATACTTTAAACATGTTACCCTATTGATACTGTATAAAAATACTAGAAATAAGATACTCCAAATTCCTAAACAGCTCAGCATCTTAGTCATGTAAAATGAATGGGGAATGAGGAGGTGGTATCTAAATAGGTGATCTTAGCATAGCAGGAATCCTCAGGATTGTTTTGTTTGGATGGGTAGTAATAGCCTAAAAAAGACTGGGATGCATGGTGGGGGAGGATGTAACTTGAAAGAAAACTACATATTAGATTTGGGCTTTTTGGGGAGAAGCTTTTCTTCGCCAAGGGACAATGCAAAGGATTTTGTCTGAAAAAGGTATTATCAGAACCACGATACATTGCTTCCATACTGATGAGTTGGAAGAGGCTAGAGGCATAAAATACTGAAACTGATGTTAAATATTCCACGTATGATGCCATTGAGAAGGGAATTTGCTTTATTCAAGCAGATGAAGCAGTGCTTAGAATAATTCAGATCTAAATACCAAGAGGAGAGTTTCAGCTGTCTGAGCAGTTAGGGAATGCTGCAGTTTGAGGTCTAATGGCGAAGTGAAAGGCAGTATCAAGTCATAGTTACTTTGTTCTGAAGAGAATATTTAGGGTTTTTTTCAGCTGGTAAATTTGAAATATAACTTAAAATTCAATTAATTTACCTTTCTTGTGTTTTTTGGGGTTTTTTTGTCTCAACTTAGTCCATTCTTCCACTTTTTCAATCATCTAGGCTTTTGAAACTAAGAAAATAAGCCTACAAGTATTTAACAAGTGCATAAGTACATGTATGAGTCCACATATGTATAACCACACACACTTCTATTCATGCAAATTTATTTTGATTATATGCAGTAAAAATAGCTAAGGAGAACTTTCCTGGATTATTGCTTACTTGCATGAGCATCTAAACTTGAGTCATCATTCTTTGTTCCGGATAGGTGCAGCATGCTTAGAATATTAGATACAAAGAGTGTCCTGAAGTTGTTTGCAGATAAAGCAAAATGTTTTCATACAGGACTGCAACTACAAGGTTTGACAGTCAAAGAGAGTTCTGCCCGGTGTAAATGGCTGTAAATCTTATGCTTCAAGATTTTCCTGATCATAAATGCAAGTTTTAAATTACAAAGAGAGATCTGATGATCAAAAGGAGAGATATGATGCCACTATGCAGTCAAATCCAGGCCAGTGTTTGTTGTTCAGCCCATTCGAAAGACTGAGGATGTGTTGTCCCTTTGTTTTCAGACTTTGTGCTTTGTGAACACCAGCAGAGAATCTTTTATATCAATCAAGCATTCAGAAGATCTCTGTCTGTCAATGTTAGATTTTTACAACAATAATACAGGCTTCCCTCAGTTCATTAGCAGTCTTTGTCATTGTAGAGAAGCCAGTTTTCAGCTCATGTCTTTTATGCTTCTTCTGGTTTGGTAGTTAATTTGTTCAGCTGGCACATTTTTGTGAACCTAATCAGATTCAACAAGGGCAAATGCAAGGTGCTGCACTTAGACTGGGCCAGTCCCAGGTATGTAGCGCAACAAATTGAGAGCAGACCTATGGAGAAGGATTTAGGGGTTCTGCTGAATGAAAAGCTTGATTTGAGCCAACAGTGTGTGCTCACAGCACAGAAGGCTGACAGTATCCTGGGTTGCATCTCATGGAGTCCCATCCAGAGTACTGAGTCCAATGTGATGTGGAGCTGTTGGAGGGGATCCAGAGGATGTTTGATCATCCAGAGGCCACAAGGATGATCAAAGGGCTGGAGCATCTCTCCCATGAAGAAAGATTAGGCAGCTGAGAGTGTCCAGCCTGGAGAAGAGGAGGCTCTGGGGAGGCCTCATGGTGGCTTTCCAATACTTGAAGGGAGATTATTAATATGAGGGAGACTGTCTTTCTGCACAAACTGATAGTGATATGCCAAGAAGGAATGGTTTTAAACTGAAAGAGGGGAGATTTATGTTAGATACTAGGAAGAGATTTTTCACACAGAGGGTTGTGGATGCATCATCCCTGAAGGTGTTCATAGTGAGGTTGGATGGAACCCTGGGCAGCCTGATGTATTGCTTAGCAACCCTGCCCATGGCAGGTTGGGCAACCCATGGGGGTTGAAACTAAATGATCTTCAAGGTTCCTTGCAATCAAAGCCATACTGTGATTTCTGTGATTTTCAAAGGAACAGAAAAAATCAGATAGATTAGTTTTAAAACTTTATGGTTACTAACTCCTTTTCATACAGCGCGTGAAAGAAATGCTGGATGGTTAATTCTATTTTATCAACTTGCATGTTTCTAGCAAATGGAGCAAGTTAGCAACGTGCTCAGACCTTCATCATGCAACATTTTTTCTGCAGTTCTGAGAAACTGTGAAAGCTAAAAAGCCAAGAGGGGTAATTGCATCGAGAATCTTGCACGGTTGCAAGAATCTGTTCTGGTGGTGATGAAGACAGCAGCCCATGTGCCATTGAGGGAGCTTTCACAGCATGCCAGCGACACTATTTCACTGCTGCAGGGGCTCTTTCGCATGTGGTATAAAGCTACACTTTTCAGCAGCTTTTGGCCCTGTGTTGTCGCTTTAATGAGATAGCAGAATGAGTCCTAAAAGCCTAATTGCAACTCAAACCATGTTCTTTTTGCCTGTTACCATTCCTCCAGACTTCTTATTTCAGGAGCAGTACATATGGGGAATCTAGTATTTGTCTTTCCTTGGCATAAACAGCTGTTTTGTACTACTTCGCCAGACCAGACTGTTTTAACTGCCTCAGTCTATTTTAGCATTCTTGCTGTAAGCAGGCAGAAATCAAATTACGTTACTGGAGCAACATTTGGCCTGTTATCCTGAGTAGGCCAAAAGATTTCTGTTTTTCCCTTTTTATTTTTTTTTCTTCCTATTGTATGGAGTTGTTCTTATTCTTTTGCCTGCAGGGAAGCATCTTGCAGTTTAGCAGTTCCCTCCTACTGCCCTTCGTAGGAAGGAGACTGGAAAAGAGCTGACTGTGGGGGGTGTAGGGCACACAGTAGAGAGCAGCTCCTGCACAGACCTCGGAAAGCTGGGTGCATTCCTGAAGCCCTCAGTCCCCAGTGTCAGTTGTCTTCATACTTTCTGTCACAGAATGGTGATGTGGGAAAGCAAATGAATGGTTATAGCTGTCCCTGTTCTGCCCTTGTCTCATGAAGAGAGACTTCAAATATATCAGAGCTTTGCTCAACACACAGGGGGCTGGCGAGCAGAGGGAGAGGGCACAGCAAAGCTTGAAAGCTTCGGTGGCTGGATGGGGAAGTGCAGCAAAATCACAAGGGATACATCAAAGAGAATGTTGAGTGCTGTGCCTTTGCAAGGTAAGAACTGACTGCAGAGGATCAGCTCTGTCTGAGAGAGCAGATGATTTTCTTGGAATGATCTATCATTGGAATGGAGGCTTAATTGGAGACACTGTGAATAAAGGGTTCCAGGGAGTTTATTTTCCATTCTCTATGCTTTTAGTAGTGGAATTTGTATTTAGGAAGCTAGCTTCAGAGATCTGGTCTGCATCTTCTGGAGACAACAAGGAAGATATTGGAGCAGGATGAAACTGAGAGAATAAATTAATGAGAGAAATACAGAAAGTGGAAGGAAGTTCTGTGGCTGAAAATAGAGTAAGTTTGAATGTGCAACAACAGACTGCTTTACACTGGAGAATAACTGATGCAAGTGTAACAACATGCAGGTTGGACTGAACATGCAAGTTAAATGCAGCTTTATTTATTTAATGTGATTTTTATGCTTAAAAATAAAAAAGAGAACATGTAAAGTTTTTAAACGAGCAACAAACAAAAACCCCACAAAGCCAGCTGATTTTAGTAATGATGTTCAAATAGATGATACTTTGAGATGTGTATAATACATGCTGTTTCTCATTATGTGACAAACTATTTTTCCAATGTCCTTTCCAAGCACAAAGGACACCAATACCAAGTTAAAGAAGTGGCTTTATCTTTACTTACATTTAAAGCAATAAAATAATAAGTGAAATTAGGCAGCAAGAACAAAACAAAGCAAGGTGAAATGAGACAGAAGCAATAGAACACGTCAAGGTCATGCACCTAATCATTACAATATAAGATTAACTACAGTGATTAAGAAACATCACCAATTGCCCTTAATACATTACCATCATCCAAATCCACAGTCACTGGGGAATCTCAGTTACAGCAAGGGTTTGGAGAGTCTTTCCCAGCAACTAGGATGTCCTATGTGATGTATCCATCTGTAGGTGAGGTCTCCAACTTTGTTGCAAGAGGTCCAGCTTTTATACTGTTGAATAAACAAGTTTCCATTGTTTCAAGGGCAGAAACATCTCATTTCATTCTTCATTTTGGATTCCACCTCAAGCCTGGTCAGTTCTCAAGGAGGAACCAAAGGAGTTTGTGTACTATACCTTCTTAAGGCATTAATTACCATGCTTCTAAACCAGGCAAGGTTAATACATTCTCATAGCGTTTTATTTAAGCTACATCTCTTTCTGATGAGATGTTTTATCTAAGCTACATATTTCAGTAATGATCAGATAGTGCTTGTTGTGAGGTTCAGCTAGAGGTCAACTTTGGTTTGAGATTATTGTTAAGGTTTTAATACTTCACACATTTCAGTCAACTTATTCTTCCCATTAACCCCTTTAACCACTCCAGTCCCCTCCCTCCCTTCTCCCTTCCTTCCCTCACCCCCCCCCCCAAAAAAATAAAATTATAATGGTAACAAAAATACTTAGCTTGGACACTAGGAACAAAAGGAACAAAGGAACTTGTACACTAGGAGCATGGATGTGTGCATATGCACATGTATGCATACATATAGACAGCATCAATTAGGAACTTGGTATTTTCTCTATCCAGCTTTAACTAAATGCGTTGTATACGTGTGCTGTTTTAAATGGTAATAAGCAAAGCTGAAGTATTGTAGGAAAAAGTTAGTGAAGTCTTCAGAGAGAAACTTAGAAGTATATCAAAATGAATAAATACTGCATTTATAATACATTTATTTTTGGCCCATAAAACACATTCTAAGAAACTTTTGGGGTTTTTTGTGCCCTAGATGCTCATCTAATCCTATTTCATGTTTTGCAATTGCCGTAACTTTGAGACAGATGTTAAGAGCAAGGGTATATTTTGCATTTCTTTACTAACATTGTGGGTTTTGGAAGCTGTTTTGTTCACCAGCCTCCCTTTCTTATGCACTAGAAATGGGATGTATTCAAATTTTTAACCACTGCAGGAAAAATAAAAAGCAGGGCTTTTAAATGATGCTGCTCACTAATTATTTGGATGCTTTGACAGTTTACCAGCCTGCAACTGCTGACTTTTTCTATTACTTTCAATAGAAGTAGCTGTAGCATCTTCAGTGTATTTAACAGGCTTGAAATACCTGATGCTTGCTATATTTCTACAACAAAGGAGAAACTTCCACTAAAAACTCTGCAAAATGCAGTAGTAACATTTTGGGGGTTTGTTTTATTGTTTTCAGGGTGCTGGGTGCACTGCACTGGTGGTAGCTGTGGTGGCAAGGAAGTTAGAACTTACCAAAGCTGAAAAACATGTGCATAATTTCATGATGGACACCCAGCTAACTAAAAGAGTAAGTCACACTTTATATTCACAACTGAAAAGGAAATGTATGTTAACTTATTTTTGCATTTGTTTTAAGTGATCTCCTGCTCCATTCTTCTACCGGACTTTTTCATAAGCGTGATTTTGAAAGTAGGAAATTGAATGCTCTGAGCTTTTCTTGGGATTGAGGATAAATACAGATTTTTGATGATTTGAATATTCTTCTGTGGAGGGTCTTCCAGCTGTAAAATAATTGGAGTAAACAACAGTAGAATATGGCAAAACTAGAGAGCTATATGCTAAAGAAATCCAAAGCATAGGAGAATTTATAGCTAAAATAGGTGAAATGACTGATAAGTAAGAATTTCAAGCTATACAGGATATCCTTATGACTGAGGGAGCCTTTGCAGCTGCTTGGTGTGCTCAGCACAGCATTCATTCAGCTACATACAGTAATGAAGCACCCTGAAAGATGTTCCGTAAATAACAGAAATACTTCAAAATGATTGTGTAACAAAACAAAACAGAAAATAAAACAAACAAACAAAAAACCTTCAGAAATTGTTAGAATTCATTAAAGAAACAACTTTTTGAATTTGTACGAGACATTCCTATTTTTTAAATTCACAAATAATATCTTAGAAAATGAAATAAGTCCTTTATAGAAGAAAAACCCGTCACTGTTGAGGAAACACAAAAATGAGTAGGAGCTACAGACAGCTTCAGTGCTTGCCCATGGTGAGGTAAGAAGTTGCTTTTGAAAGATCTGATAGGAATATTTTTTTCATTAAAGCCAACAATTGAACTCCAAATATCTTGTAGGAGAAAAGAAGTCTTTGTAAAGATTGGACGGATTTTGAGCCTTGTGTTCATTTGTGCTTTTAAAAGCTTTTCCTGTATACCTTCACATAAATCTAATTATCAGTCTCATGGTGTACCTGAGTGGTGCTTTGTAGCTTCAAACTCATGACACTCAAAGCAAATGAAAAGCAAACCAAGCAAACAAGTCTGAGGTGCATCCCAGATTACCGGCCAGCATTACAGAGATACTGCACAGGTTCTCCACACCACCTGAAGTTGGCCATATCTTCTGGGAAAATTCCAAAGGGCTAGGCAGAGATTGTGCAGAAGTCTCTAAAATGTGACTTAGCTTCCACTGAAGTCAAGCTCAAGGTTCTGCAATGCACATACAAGGTGGGAACCTCCTGCTGGGTAGAGCTACTGCTTTGCAATCCTACAGCGCCATTACCTATGCAGTGGCTTACTTTGATGCTGCAGCGACTGGCATAATATACAGTTGGAAGGAGAAAATATAAAGATCAATAGCCTTTGCAACTAACCTACTAATTCTGTTAATAAATACTGCACTGAAATTCTCTGTTGGTTGTTTTCAGTCATTCTTGAAAGTAATGGAGGAAGGAACTGTGTGTACTCTTTAACATTTTATGGAAAGTCTCATTTAAAATAAACAAAATCAAAACCTTTAAGAAACAAAACATTGTCTACATTAATTAGGGAGATTTTTTTTTTTCATCTCCTCTGAGAATGGTAATAAAGAAACAAGATGGAAAAATGTAAACAACAAAAACACGCTGAAAGAACTCTGGATGTTTAAAAGGCTGTAAAAACTGGAAAGAGAAAGAAGGTAATAACAGTACAACAACAACGAGAAGAACTTTATGATCTGATAAAGCACTGTAGTGAATTACCATGCAGATAATTATCAGTATTTTCTTGCTGTAATTTGTATTGCCATAAATGCCAGATGGTGCAAGCTCTGTTAAAGGACAGGTGATTCTCAGATGCAAAGATAGCTGGTAGCATTATCATAAGTAACAACACAGAAATTGCTCAGTAGTGCCCTTGGTCCAGCTTCTGTTTTCTGCTGTTTCTGCTGCAGCTTCTTCATGTACCCATTTCCCATGTTTTGGCAGGGACATAATTGAAAAAAACAAAAAGGACGACAAAAAACCATGACATAATAATATTTTTTTGTCAGGATGGTGTTTTTCTTTTATTAAACAGGTGAAAAATGCAGCTGCCAATGTACTCAGGGAAACATGGTTAATTTATAAAAACACAAAGCTGGTTAAAAAGATAGACCATGCAAAAGTAAGGAAACATCAACGCAAATTCTTGCAAGCTATTCATCAGTAAGTACTATTTTGTTTTGGTTTTCCTTTCCACCTGTTTTCTCTCCCCTTCCCCCTCCTTTTTTCTATTTCTTTTAGTTTCTATTTCCTACTCTCTCTTTCTCCCTTTTCACAAAATATTGCTCTTGAGTTTTTTATTTGAGAATGACAAAAATAAGGTTTTACTGTATACCTGCTTACAACAGAAGGTATGTTAACTGTGTATGCCCAACACAAGTTAAATCAGAGTTGTTCGTAGTTTTGTTAGTTTCCCATGCTTCCTGAAATAGCTAAGACATATTTGTCTTTTGCCACTGTAACTGTCCTTTGCTGTTATGTATTTGTTTACAGGTAGTAAGATACAAGCTACAACAGATAGAAGAAGAGAAAAAAAAAAAATCATTCGTAGATTTGGTAATTTCAGATCAGAATGATATCGTAGAAGAGAGGATATCAGTTTTATGTAGTATTTAATTAAGAGTATGCATCAAGCTTCCTTTTTACAGCTTAACAGCAGTTTGCTTCTGTTTCCTCAGTAGAGGAGATCAGGTGTTGGTGTGTAAGGTATGAACCCAATATACAGAAAATTATCATATTCCAACAGACATTGTGCAACCCTTGACTACCTCTGCTGTAATTCCAGTGAGTTCTTCCTCCCTAGTGAACTCCCAAAGGTTTGAAGACAAGCATGAGAACTGCGAGCAGTAATATAATAATGCCAGAATTTAAGTATTCAACTGAAATTCATAGTATGTATTTGTCATAAAGCACATAAAGACCTCTGTGATGATTCCATTACTCTTTGGATTACATGGGGGGAGGGGGAGAAAGAGACTTTTGTCTCCAGGAACTACAAGCTCATCATAAGAAATGGTCAGCACCCATGCTACTATTTACCCATTCTACTAGATGTCTGTACCCAGTGTGAGGAAGCCATTTGTTGTATGGCCTATGAAATGAGTTTTCTGAGATCCTTGTGGAAGTGTAGACCAAGTATTTAAGGTTCATTTTGAACCGATATTTTGATAAGTTCTCACTGTGAGTCTATGTGAGTTAGCCTGCAAGGAGTGTGTCCGTGTGATCCACTTCAGAGCAGTAAAAGGATTCCTGGCTCATCTTCCATGAGGGAGAGAAAGGAAAGCAAGGTTACCTTACTTCCTATCAGTAAATTTAGACTTACAGACATTGCTTCTCTGTTTCATAACAATGTTTTAAATGAATAGGTAGCTAAGCCTTGAAGGTATTAAGCATTGAATAACCTTGATTGCTGTTTCATACTTAGCAAACTTGCAGGATTAAATGTTACTATGCCGCAGATATACTTGAGGCAATAAAAGGATTGCAAAAGCTGAGGCATTTTTCTCATAAGTAAAACATGTATTATCCTAGTTGAGTTATCCTTTTCTGCTTAAAGGACTAAAAGGGAGACAGCAAGAGGGTGGGCAGGGGTTTTAGGGTAGAGGATGGCATGTCCTGTGTATCCTTTGCTGGACTTGAATGCCTTATTGCAAAGATTATTCCTTAACATTTTAACCTTACTATTTCTTGTGTGTATGTGTGTGTGCACTTGTATGGCAGGAAGAATCTAAAAAGCACAGCAGGCTCGATCTGCAGCTCATGTATCATTCAAACTCAGAAGAGCTTCATAGTGCATAAACTGTTGTCCTGCACCTGCCTTAAAAATCCATTAATTGGGTTGGGTGGAGAACATGGCAGCAGTAAGTTTTTTCCTTGCTGTGCCAGCCAAACTTTAAACAGGTGTGTTAATAATACATGTAACTCTGCCCCTTAGCACTGTGTATCCCATTGCAAAATGCGTTATATTCAACCTCAAAAATTTTCTCTGTGTGCTAAGGAATGCCTTATGGATGAAAACACTGCTCTAGCAGTTTGCTTTCCTCTAGCTACAGCTGAGTAGCCGAATGTGATGTATTTTCTATCCCTGTACATCAATGAGCTTTTTTCAAGGGTTCAAGAAATTTGTGGTAGAATATGGCTCTCTTCTATCTTTATGGATTCTTAGTTTTTTTTCCCGGTCCCCTCCCTTCAGCTTTTGAATCATTGGCTGAAGACAGGAATAAAACAAGTGAAGATTCAGAGCCAGTTTCATACTTAAAACCAGAGCAGACTGTAGTAACAGTTTCAAACTCACAAGTTCAGTCCCAAAATGTTATTCTCCATGACTGGCCTGGGTGATTTTGCTTCTCATGCATACTAAATAAGGTGAAGATCTTATTATCATAGTAAAAAATAAGATGTTAGAAGCCATTTCTTGAATATTACAACTAAGCAAATGTGCATATTATAGTTAATGGGAAGGTTCGAAGGTTCCTTCATCATAACTTCACCTGTGACAATTACTGACTGGAAGCAGTGGCACTTCCCTAGTACTTCTCACCTGCTGAATTGAGCTCACTGTGCTCATCTGGTTGTTTTAGTATCTTTTACAGTTTTGTTTTTGTGTTTTTTTTTCTTTTGTTTTGTCTTTTTATTTCAACAAAATGAAAATAGAGCTCGGAAGTAAGTTTTATGAGCTATTCCTTTCTAAATTTGCAGAATTTACCACTGTCTGCATGCAAAAAATAGAGTTTTTATTTGTGAACTTCAATGGTCTGATTGCTGCCATGGAAACGCGATCCAGAATCATGATCTTTTGCTGTGATAAGTGAAGTTTATAAAGTCAACGTGTTTTGTATTTCCTCTTAAAGAATTCAAGAACAAAAGTCTGACAGTTTTCTTTATATCTGGCTGATGCAGCTAAAAACTTGCCATTACTTAGGGATACATGTTCTGGGTTGACTATGGTTAGGAATTATCACGTTGGTGTCAGCTAGTACCTTCTTTTATTTTTTTCCCAATTTCTAAATGTTTTCAAAATTCTACTGTTGACATGCTCACTTAGCAAACAGATAAGTCAGGGAAAGCAGAAAACGTGTTCTGCAAATACTATGAGAGCTACTGAAGCAGTAGGATTACCATTCTCTAGTCAAATCATTACTTACTTACCTATTACTAGTTATTCTCTTCTGAGACTGTAATGATCTCCATACTTCCCAGATACCTCCATATTTTTGCTTTAGAATAGCTCTAGCTCATAAGCTTCTGAAAGCACCATTCCTACAATCAGACTTAGTGTTGTGCTCTAAGGAAAGCCTTCAGGGTAAGGCTTCTAGAATGTCAATTTTTATGCAAACAATTGGAGTTACTTCACTTTTCAAAACTTTCTCAGGGGAGTTAGCCTAGATATTATAAGAAATATGTGCGTAACTATAGATTTGAACAAAAAATTTCCCAATTTTAGAGTATTTTGAAGAAGACTTTTATTGAAAAAACATGTATCTTCATCTGCTTCTGTGCTTAGCAGGTCATTTGTAGCTCTTTCCCACATGGGATAATTAAGCATCACTGGAAAGGACTCCAATTCTGCCTCTAGTTTAAAATAAAATAACTTTAAGCCCTCATAGAAACATACAGCAGTTGAAGATGAAGAATGCTGTTTAGTTCAGAAAGCTGGTGAAGCAATTCTGATCCCACTGCAGACTTTAGCAGTTTTGTCATTAATTTAAAAGGGATCAGAATTTCCACATTAGTGTTTAGAGCACATAGAGGCCCACAGAAAGAGTAACTCTTTACATCTGCAGTTGGTATGCCACAGTGATATGGGACACTTTGGTGCCACTGCTATGAATTCAGTTCTTGTTTATACAAAAACAGGTTTATATGCCCAAGTGCAGTCATGTTTGCTTTATAAGATACACTTAATCTTCTAAGTTGCACAGTAATTGAGAAGTAGGCAGCCAAGGGCAGCTAGCAAATCATATGCCACAAAATGCTGCCAGAGTTATATTCATTTGGTAGCTATCAGATGGTTAGCTTGGTTGGCCCATAACATACTATAGACTGCATGGCACCTTATCATGTCTTCTGTAAATCAGAATATTATTTTTTGAAAAATGCTGTATCTTGCAGCATTCAGCAGAAGAATGGCTGAAAGTACATGTAATTCTCTGCTGCAGAGCACTCATGTTTGCACAAGAAGTTGTTTGTTTGTGAAAATTACACCTATAAACTACTCCTTTAGTAGTTGATCTGAAAAAAAAATATTTACTTTGATTCAGGGAGCCTATAAAAACGTTTGTGTGTATATCTTTCAAATATTGTGCATAACTAATTAGTAGTAATGCAGACAGCTAGGTATTAAAGAGAAAAATAATTTTCTCCTTGCATACTTTCTCACTGCTCTAGTTTAAATAGTACCCTGTAAAGGTATGTCTAGTGTGAGTTTAAAATGTAAGCATATTCAGATTCACAAGTTATGTAAGAAAATTAAGCGTATTGGCAAGTATGCTGGTTATTTAGCTGCTAGTCAGATGGGAGTTGTGTTTAAATGAACGTGAAACTCACTTATCACTGTATTTCCATCAGGTTCAAACACCTGCCAACCCAATCCATTTCCGACAGAACAGGGCTAATACCTGTATCTAGTCATGTAGGCATGGGAAGATTCTTGCTTAGCACAACGGTGATGGGAAAAAACCAAAACAGTTGTTCTATGTTTCTTCCTATATCTACTTGTCACGATACTGAGGCTTTGAGGAATGTTTTGGCTTTCTTTCATGTAGTCTGGATAAACTGTTACCTCCCTTTTTGAATTCAACTTTAATCATGGCAAATGGTTTTCTCAAGGACATCACATTTCCTTGCTCTTTCCTTTTTTTGTGGTGTTGAAGAAGCATGCTTCTCATCGTAGCAGGCACATGAACGGTTTTGACTTTACACAAAGTACTCAAGGCATTGTCCATGCAGTTACTTGTTGTTGTGAGTTTTATGCATGCTTTTTAGAAATCCTGATGTGATCTGTGACACGCGCCTGACTTAAAATTCCACTTTTTAGATTAAGAAGTGTAAAAATGGAACAAAGGAAACTGAATGACCAAGCCAACACTTTGGTGGACCTGGCAAAGGTTAGTAGGCAATTATTCTTGTTTTGATACTCATCCTTTCAGAATGAAAGAGTTTGCAAATGCAGGTATTGTTGACAAGTGTGTGCGTGTGTGTGCTGTGTTGTTTTTAAGTAAATGGAAACCTGGATTTGTTTGGGGTTAACGCTTATTAAATGAAACATCTTCTTTGTGCCTCTGACCAAAATTTGAATTTGTTTTTATTTTTTTTGGATATTTAAAAAAGATTTCACAGTCAAGAAGGTGACCCTGAGAGCTGATGTGACTGCAGTGCTTGTGGTAAATACTGAACTGCAGCTGGGCCTCAGCAATGCAGTGCTGTGTATTGAAGTGGTTTCTTGTCCAATGAAAGTGGCTTTACCTTGAGGATTCATAGCACACAGGCTCTCATACCGAAATTAACAGTTTAGTGTTTATTTCTCCTTTACTTTAGAGAACCTGACAAATTCAGTCACTGAAAATACATTTCACTCTACTGCTTCCTGATAAGCAACTGATAAGGACTTTTCAGAGATTATTTAATGAAGAATACTTTGCCTTCAGGGATTATCTTGACAGGAAGGGCAGAGAAGTGAGTTATCTACACTCATCTGAAGTACTTCATACTTCAGGCAGTCTGTCCTTCAGTTAATTTTTATTCTCTTTGGATGGTTTGTGAATTTCAGCCAGTTTGTCTGTTGAATTATATACACTTCTAGTTTTAAGTCTAATCTAAAACCTCAATTTAGAAGAGGGTAAAATTCAGTATTTTTGACCACCTACATGCCTCGCTTCAACAAAAAGAAAACACAAAAGGATGTGGAAAAAAATCAGAAAGTGATGGCCTCTGTGACGTACATTCTGTTCAGTGTGACATTTTAAAGTTCATGCTGTATAATTCCTGTAGCCATATGCTGCTTTTGTAGAGGGAAGGTGAATAGGAGAACACAGAAATGGAGGAGTACACAATTCAGTTGTGCTCCTTGCACTGCAATTCAAAGCCTGCCCACTCAACTACAGGCAGTATAAGAAACTTTGGTCAATTTGAGGGGAAAACAAATGAACAAAATTTGTGTTTTGCTTAAAAGAACGAAAGCTTTTAAGAGGAAATACAGAAAAGTCAAGGGTACATAACTGCTTTGTCATTCTTAGTCTTCTCATGGCTTACACTACTAACTTTGTTCACTTCTCATTATGGGGCATTTCTAAGCGCCTGAGCTTCTGAAAAAGGCCTGGTGTTTTATCTAATTCATTTATATTTTGACTTTCAAAGTGCTTCTCAAAACACATTACATTACTGCTCAACAAATTTAGTAGAAAGTTTATACTGAATACAAAATAATTTTATTCTACAAGTATAATTATTTCACAAAGCTACATCTTACTATATTTTTCTTTTTTTGTATGTGTGCGTGTATGTGTGGAGTGCATAAGTAGATTTTAGATTTTTTAGTATAGTAGATTTTTTAGAATATTTGCAAGATCTGTCTAAACCTTTGTTTACATCCTTCTGCTTTCAGACTCAAAACATCATGTATGACATGATTTCTGACTTAAATGAAAGAAGTGAAGATTTTGAGAAGAGAATTGTTACCCTGGAAACTAAACTGGAAACTTTAATTGGTAGTATTCAAGCTCTCCCTGGACTGATTAGTCAGACGATCAGCCAGCAACACAGGGATTTCCTTGAGGCTCAGATGCAAAATTATGATAAGCATGTTACGTACAGTGCTGAGCGATCACGATCTTTGTCAAGAAGAAGGAGATCCTCCTCCACAGCACCACCAACTTCATCGGAGAGTAGCTAGAAGATAATAAGTTAACTGCAAAATAAAGACTTTTTGCCATCATATGGTCAATATTTTAGCTTTTATTGTAAAGCCCTATGGTTCTAACCAGCGTTATCTGGGTTCTGATGTCAGAGTCCTGGAAACCTGAACACAATGTTTTAGGCCAAAACGAGTGAAAACTCTTTTTTTTTCTTTTTTTTTTCCCCCTCCTCCTCTCAGATGCACAGTGAATGCACCTATTATTGCTATATTACATTGTTCCTCCTGTAATTTCACTGACTTTTTATTCATGCATTTCAAACAGTCTTTACTTACTAGAATATATAATGTAATAAAGAAGTTAATTTCTGCACATTGTTTCTTGATTACTTGAACTTTAACATTTTTTTAAAAAAGCTCACAATCACAAAGTCTAGTTATAAACCTTTAAGGAACAAAATTGAAGCATAATCATTGTCTCTCAGAAGGAATACTGATTCTCTAAACTTTGCTTGCAGTGGAGGGGGAAAAAAATCTGTGTTCATCTAACAGTGTGCTGAATAATGTATAGTCATTTTAAAAGGTCAACAACAGCTTCAGTTTCAAAGGGGATTAATTAAAAATATAGTTTATCCTAGAAAATGAATTATGAAGTGTGGTGTCTTTATTTAAATCCTTTTAGGGTTTTTGTACACACGGACATAGGTAATATATAGAGAGAGATATACACGCATGTATATGAAATTACTTATGCAGTACAAATGGCAAAGAATTTTTAGACCAAATATTTGTAAAGCTGCTGGTATGTAAAAAGCACATGTAAGGTCCTGAGAATAAACACTCCTACCCTCATAGTTGTGCCAGGTAAGTATATCCAGACAGGAGCATCACTTTTAAACTGGAAGTCTTCCATTAATGCTATTTGTGCTTTGAAAATGATAGGTTCCTCCTTATTTACTCCTCTCTCTTTTTTTGGGTTTTGTTTTTTTGGAGTGAAGTGCAGTGTTCTGCACACTGCATTTAGATGATCCCTACGGTTTCTGCTATGCAGTCAAAAACTTTGCAAGGAACTTTTAACAGTATTTCCAAAAACTGTAGTAAACCTACAGTAGGCTACAGTTATAGCAATGAGGTGTCTGTATGACTTTGCTTCCATGCAGAGATAACAAGGTCTTTTTTCTTAAAAAATACAGAGCATGGTGTACAAACATGTGAAAAAATTCTGCTTCTCCTCCTGGTTTGTATTCCAGAGTAGCAAACATAGGTAAGTTTAAATGCTCAGCACATGCAACT
The DNA here is from genome assembly GCA_035772895.1 of Perdix hodgsoniae. Taxonomy (NCBI): domain Eukaryota; kingdom Metazoa; phylum Chordata; class Aves; order Galliformes; family Phasianidae; genus Perdix; species Perdix hodgsoniae. The sequence continues at coordinate 3,211,164 of JAPSGF010000081.1, read as the reverse complement.
TGCATTCTTGATTCTTCTTTATAAACAGAAAGTTATCTCACCTTCGTAATATTTTGTACTATTTACTGTTTATAAATTATAGTAGCCCTGCCCACCTCCCATTAATTTAAACTCAAGGGTGACACAGTATCTAAACATAACAAGTAGATATGCCTGTCTGTTTTCAACATATACAATGTCATAGAATCACTGAATCACCGAGGTTGGAGAAGACCTAAAAGCTCATCCAGTCCAACCGTTCACCTATTGCCAACAGCTCCCACTAAACCATGTCACTCAACACAACATCCAGTCTTTCCTTGAACACCGCCAGGGTCGGTGACTCCACCACTCCCTGGGCAGTACATTCTGAAAAGTAATACTTCCTAATGTCCAGCTTGAATCTCCCCTGCCGTAGCTTGAAACCATTCCCTCTGGTCCTATCACCAATGACACGAGAGAAGAGGCCGACCCCCAGCTCACTACAGCCTCCCTTCAGGAAGTTATAGAGAGCAATGAGGTCTCCCCTGAGCCTCCGCTTCTCCAGGCTGAACATTCCCAACTCCTTCAGCCTCTCCTGATATGGCCTGTGCTCCAGACCCCTCCCCAGCTTTGTTGCCCTCTTCTGTACACATTCCAGGGCCTCAATGTCTTTCTTGTAGTGAGGGACCCAAAACTGGACGCAGTCCTCAAGGTGCAGCTTTATCAGTGCAGAGTACAGGGGAACAATCACCTCTCTGCTCCTGCTGGCAAAACCATTTCTGATGCAAGCCAGAATGCCGTTGGCCTTTTTGGTCACCTGAGCACACTGTCGGCTCATGTTCAGCCGAGCATCAATCAACACCCCCAGGTCCATTTCCTCTACGCAGTTCTCCAGCCACTCTGCCCCAAGCCTGTAGCGTCGCCTGGGGTTGTTGTAGCTGAAGTGCAGGACCCGGCATTTGGTCTTGTTGAACCTCATCCCGTTGGCTTCGGCCCAGCTCTCCAGCCTGTCCAGATCCCTCTGTATGGCCTCGCTACCACTGGGCAGATCCACACTTCCAGCCAATTTGGTGTCATCTGCGAATTTACTGAGGGTGCACTCGATGCCCTCATCCAGGTCATCAATAAAGATATTGAAGAGGACAGGCCCCAGCACCGACCCCTGGGGAACACTACTCATGACCAGTCGCCAGCTGGATTTAACTCCATTCACCACCACTCTCTGAGCCCGGCCCTCCAGCCAGCTCCTTACCCAGCCAAGAGCATACCCATCCAAGCCTCGGGCTGCTAGCTTCTGCATAATACTGTGGTAGACAGTGCCAAAGGCTTTGCTGAAGTCTAGGTAGACCACATCAACAGCCTTTCCCTCATCCACCAGATGGGTCACTAGATCGTAGAAGGAGATCAGGTTGGTCAAGCAGGACCTGCCCTTTGTGAACCCATGATGGCTAGGCCTGAACCACACATGCCGTGCAATCTCCCTCAAGACAATCTGCTCCATAACCTTCCCTGGCACCGAGGTCAGGCTAACAGGCATGTAGTTCCCCGTATCCTCCTTACAACCTTTCTTGTAAATGGGAGTCACGTTGGCAAGCCTCCAGTCTTATGGGACCTCACCAGTCAACAAGGAACACTGGTAGATGATGGAAAGCGGCTTGGCTATCACCCCCGCCAGTTCCCTCAGCACTCTTGGGTGGATCTCATCTGGCCCCATAGACTTGTGGCAGTCCAGTTGGAGTAGTAGGTCTCTGACTGTTTCTTCCAGAATCACAGAGGAGTTAGTGTGCTCCCCAGCAGAGACTACCAGGTCAGAGAGAGGAGTACCTGAGGGTAACTAGTCTGACTTTTAAAGACAGACATAAAGATTGCATTCAGAACCTCTGCCTTTTCCTTATCCTCAGTGGTGACATTTCCAGCCTCATCCAGCAAAGAGTGGATATTCCCCTTTGTCCTCCTCTTACTGTTAATGTATTTATAAAAGAGTTTCTTATTCCTTTTCACCCCAGCGGCCAGGTTAAATTCAAGCTGGGCTTTTGTCTTTCTGAGTTCACCTCTACACATCCTAACGACTTCCTTGTATTCATTCTGAGTTGCCTGTCCCTCTTTCCACAGGTGGTAGATTCCCTTTTTCTCCGGGAGCCTCAAGAATAGCTCCCTATTTATTCATCCACACCGGTCTTCTTCCCTGATGGCTCATTTTGCAGTTCAGGGGAACTGTCTGCTCCTGTGCCCTTAAGACTTCCTTCTTGAAGAGCAACCAGCTCTCTTGGACCCCTTTAACTCGCTAAGACTGAATGCCAGGGGACTCCCCCTGTTAGTCTCTTGAACAATTCAAAGTCCACCCTCCTGAAGTCCTAGGTAGCAGTTTTACTATTCCCCCTCCAGGCTCCACCATAAATCGACAAATCTATCATTTCATGGTCATTCTGTCCAAGACAGCCTCCAACCTCCACATCTCCCACCAGACCTTCCCTGTTTTTGAACAGCAGGTCTAGCGGGGCAGTTCCTCTCGTGGGCTCTCTGGCCAGCTGCATCAGGAAGTTATCCTATATGCATTTCAGAAACCTCCTAGACTGCTTTTTCTGTGCTGTGCTGTGCTGTGCTGTGCTGTGCTATGCTGTGCTGTGCTGTACTCCCAGCATATGTCAGGGAAGTTAAAGAACCCCATGAGGACAAGGGCTGGCGACTGTGCAGCTTGTTCCAGCTGCTTATAGAATACCTAGTCTGTCTCTTCATCCTGGTTTGTAGGTCTATAATAGATGCCCACCAGGATGTCTGCCTTGTCAGCCCTTCCTCTGATCTTTACCCATAGGGATTCAACATTATCGTCCCCAGTCACAATCTCAGTAGCATAAAAGCATTCCCTAATGTAGAGAGCCACACCGCCACCCCTCCTTCCTTGCCTATCCTTCCTGAAGAGTTTGTAGCCATCCATTGCAGCGCTCCAGTCATGGGAGCAATCCCACCATGTTTCCATTATGGCAACTAGGTCATAGTTTGTCTGCTGCAAGTGGCTTCCAACTCTTTTTGCTTGTTGCCCATGCTGCGAGCTTTAGTGTAGACGCACCTAAGCTCAGCCCCTCGCCTCTCACCTAATCCCAATACCAATTCCCCAGGCTGATCTCTAGTAGGCCTGGCTTTATCCCCTTCCCCCTTTCTATTTAGTTTAAAACTCTCTCTACAAGTCCCGCCATCTCCTGAGCAAGTATCCGTCTCCCTTTTGGAGACAGGCAATTCCCATCAGCAGACCTCAGGCCAGGTGCCGTGTAGACCGCCCCGTGATCAAAGAATCCAAAATTTTTGTGCTTGCACCACCCTCTCAGCCATGCATTTATAAGATGGCTTTTCCTGGTCATCTCAGTGTTTGTCCCTGCCACCAAGGGAATACTGGTGAACACTACTTGTATGCCCGCTCCATCAACTAACTTTCCCAGTCTCCTAAAATCATTTTTTATAATCCTCGGCCTTCTATCAGCGATCCCATTGCTGCTGGCCTGAACTATCAATAAAGGGTAATAATCAGAGGGGCGGATAAGGCTGGGGAGTTTTCTAGAAATATCCTGGACCTGGGCTGCAGGAAGGCAGCACACCTCCCTACAGGTAAGGTTAGGCCCACATATTGGACCCTCTGTTCCTCTCAGAAGAGAGTCGCCTACAACTATCACCCTCTTTTCTTTCTTGGAGGGGGCAGTCTTCAAATGTGGAGCTGACCGCCTCACCTTGGGCAAGCTTGGCGGCAGTGCTCCCACATCATCATCACTCACCACTCCCTCTGGTTTCAGAGCTTCATACCTGTTACAGAGAGGGACCAAGGAAACCGAGGTAGGTCGGGATGGGGGTTGTCTGCAACGCTGGGCTGAGACCTGCTGCCATTCCTCTCTCCTCTTGAGCTGTCTCTCCCTGTTTGACTATGGTGAGAGAGAGGGGCCATGTCAGTCTAGATGTAAGCAACATCCAACTGAAGGAAGTGATTGCCCTATGGACAGTTAAGAGGTTTGCTCAGTAGTGGTAGCCAAGGATAATAGTAATGTAGAAAGTCAGGACAGAGCTATGCTAGACAAGACAGGAGAGCAGTTCTCTCCAAGCCCGCAAAATTCTCCAAACACCACTGCCATCAACACCGCTAGCTATGCATATTTGACAGCAGTGAACAGGAGCCTGCATGATGCACTTGTACAGATCTGCACCAGCAGAGGACAACCACAGTAGCTGCCACTACAGCTGAAATGCACCACACACTGCCTCGCTGTGCTAACATCCAGCGTTCTTAGGTCTCCATAAACATTCAGCAAGAGCTGATGAATGTCAATGGATGCAGTTTTGTGGGTTATTTTCTGCAAGAATAATTCAATTACACACCTTTATTTCATACACATTTCCATTTTGTCAGACTGCTCCTCTTCTGCTGTCTGTAGCATGGCAATGAATTGTACCAGAATATTGGCAGGAAGGTTCAATTTGTACTACCATACCACCAATATTCACTGATGTGGTGGGCAAATGTAATAAAATAGGAGTCATTGCTTTCAGAGCAGTTCTCATACAATCAATGTAGATATAAGCTGTATCCACCAACAGAGCTTGTTGAAAAAAAGTCCAAGAGTTTCTCCATCACTTTTTATGTCCTTGACAGAGGATGACTTTGCAGTACCTTACCTCCTGGATGAGCAGCACAGTTACATGTTTTTGGATTGCTTTCTTTATTGACAGTGGTATTTTGTGACTGCGAATGATAAGCTATATGTGCAGTATTTGCAGTCCATCTTTTTGTTGTTTCTTTGTTGTTTTTTGTGCTTGTTAGTTTTTTAATTTAATCTCTTTGAGTTACCAAAGGGGGGGGGGGGGGGGGAATATTATACAGTGCCCAGCCTTAAACTAGGTGAGATTTTGAATGGTCATGAGGTTACTTTCTTTACCTTGTTAACAGAATTAGAAGTAATTATTAATAATACAGGAATTTAACATTCAAATTGCAGAGTTCTTACTTAAAGATTTTTCTTTTTTTCCTTTCTTTTTTTTTTTTTTTTTTTGGTTTGTGTGTGTGCATATATGTGTGTGTGTGTGTATGCCTATTTAATTTAGACCTTTAATGTTGACCTTTCAATTCTCCTACTGACTAGTACTAAGGAGACCAAACTTACTTAATTCTTACTTCATCTCCATGCAGGCAGGGATGATGGGTGTGATTTCTTTTTAAGCAAACAACAACTGGTGACTCCATGGGATACTCCAGTTTCTTAAATTTTTCTAAAACTCACTATAAATGCCTGTATGTTTTGTACTGATGAGTCTTTTCTTCTTATACTTGGTTTTGTAAAGCATTTAAAACACCACAGGTGAATCCAGTTCTAGAAAACACAGATATAAACTGATATTCAGCAGAACACAAAGCACTGTGGTTTTAATTTTCTTACTCCTAATATAAAATTTGCTTTAATCTCTCCTTGTTCGAGCCTTGTTCCTCAAAGATATCTTGCCTTTAAAGACTGAAATGTAAGATCACAAGTTGGCCCATTCACCACGCTTAGAACTATGTACACTGATTGAGTAGTATTTTTAGATAAATTTATCACTTTGCAATATCGAAATAATACATTCAAAGCATAATATATATATTAGCAAAATCCTTCACAGTTCTTAATTCTGCAAGTCACTATTATAAGCCTACAGACCTTCCCTCATAGACCTGTACAACTCAGCCATTCTTCACCTCCACTGCTCAGTGAAGATGGATCTGATAAAGAAACACCTTTTCTGCTTAAAAGTTAAGCAAATACCTTAGGATCCCTGAACATGTGGAAGTCTGTAGTTTTCCTTGTGATCTGGTCAAAAATCATGGCTTCCTAGAATGAGTCTGAGTCACTGTCATCGTGGGAAGAGATGGGTGATAGGCAAATGGTTTTTCTGCACCTCAGTTTGTAAGACTCTATCTCAGATCATGGATGGACATTCAAATTGATACACTGTACACAAAAAGCATCTCTAAGTATAAAATAATAGATGTTTTGAATATGAGTGTCTCATATTCAGAATAAAACCTGTTACCGTATCAGTACTACAAATTGATATTGTCTGAAATCCCTTATCTCCTTAAGAGTTATAAAAAATTCTCAAGTGTTTTATTCTCACAGAGGCTTTCTGTTTACTAGTCTGTTTTCTCCTTCTGTCAAATTTTTTTGTTGCTCATACGACAGCGATTGGGATTGAATGTACCCTCAGTGAGTTCGCTGATGACACTAAGCTGAGTAGTGCAGTCAATACAGTAATGCAGTAGAAGGAAGAGAAACCATTCAGAGGACCTGGTTAGGCTTGAGAAGTGGGCCCATGAGAACCTAATGAGGTTCAACAAGGCCAAGTTGAACTGGATGATGCCAACTGGATGCCAAGTGCAGGGTGCTGCGCTTGGGTCAGGGCAATCCCAGGTGTGAATACAGACTGGAAGATGAACTATTACAGAGCAGCCCTGCTGAGAAGGAATTGGGGTTCCTAATGGATGAAAAGCTGGACATGAGCCAGCAGTGTGCTTTTACAGCCCAGAAGCCCAGTGGTGCCCTCCCTGAAATGCATAAAAATATGGGTGGCCAGCAGGGTAAGGGAGATGATTGCCCTCCTCTGCTCTGCCCTTGTGAGGCCCCATCTAAGGTACTGCACCCACATCTGGGGAAGAAGAAATTCTTTACTCAGAAAAGTACCCAGAGAAACTGTAGATGCCCCATCTCTGGAGACATTTAAAGCTAGCCTTGATGGGTTCCTGGGCAATCTGATTCTGGTTGGCAAACCTACATATGGCTAGAGGATTGAAACTAGATATCTTTGAGGTCCCCTCCAACCCCCGCCATTCTGTGATTCCATGATGCATTTTCTTTCTTTAAAGGGAGTCCTTAATGCACTTTTGCCTTTCCAGACAACTCCAAAATAATGATTAAGAGGTAAAAAGCAGTCCAGTGAAGGGAGAAGAGAACAGGAAAGCGCTAACACTTCAATATCATGTCTAGCAACCTGTTTTCTTCCCAAGAGTTTATGTACATGACCATGTAGAAAGAGTCACAACTTTCTTTCCCCAGCTACCTACCCATCTACCTAGAAGTCATCTGAGCCTAGGGGAGCACTGCCACAGTTGTATATGCTGTGGTGAAGCTCACACACATTCAGAGCCAACTGCTTAGAGGATCAGAATCATAGATCTTCCAGTCCAACTGTCCACCTACAACCAATATTTCCAACTAAAGCATGTACAACATCTAAACATTTCTTGAACGCCTCTAGGGATGGTGACTCCATCCCCTCCCGTTCCAGCACCTGACCACTCTCTCAGAGAAGACATTTATAACATCCAACCTGAATCTCCCCTGGTACAACATATGGCCATTCTCCATCATATTTGCTAGTTACATGGGAAAAGAGGCCAACCCCCACCTGACCACAACAACCCTTCAGGTAGTTGTAGAAAATGATAATGTCACCCCTGAGCCTCTTCTTCTTCAGACTGAACAATCCCAGCTCCCTCAGCTGCTCCTCCTAGGACTTGTGCTCCAGACCCCTCACAGCTTTGTTGTCCTTCTCTGGGCACACTTCATGGCCTCAGTGTCTTTACTGTACTGAGAGGCCCAAGACTGGATGCAGTACTCACGGTGTAGCCTATGTACGTAGGATGAAATTTATTTAAACTTAGTAATAAAATTAGCCCACATTATTTAGACTCTAATTCTATATCTGTTAGCACAAAGTCAGAGAAGGCGGGGCTGTTACACCAGTTACCCTTTTTCCTCCAAAACTGAAGAATATCTACATGCATCTTTGCCCTTACTGTAAAATAAAGCGAAAGAGATACGTAAGAGATGTGTTATATTCAGGTGTGTACTGATATGCCTCTGATGTGCCTGAGTACCTCACTGTCTGCCTACTAGCCCTCATCCAAGAACTCTGCAGCAAGCAAGCACATTGTGGAACCTCCTCTATCATGAACAGCATGATGTGCAAGTTGAGTAGAATTAAACAAGAGAGGGGAGTTCTGCTGGTTCATGCACATGACGTAGGGCTTAGCACAGCACCAAACCTAATGCAGACATTTGACTTCCTGCCAAGGAGTGCTTGCAGCCAGGCAGCTCAGCATATGGACAGAACAGGTGCAGTACAGTCTGATCTAGCTTGTGTAGAAATGCTCTTGAAAAAGCTAAAAATGGAATCTGTTGCCGGAACTGGCATGATGTACACACTCTATGTTAGGCTTTCTCATAACAATGCAGTTTGACTGGGCCAATAATTTCCAAAAGTTTCTTCTGTAGTAGGTCTGCAAGCCTTTCTGAATAATGTACGGTATGCAACAGAGCTGGAGTGCTGGAAAAATGGTAAGCCACAAACTTGAACCTGTTGTAATCAAGCATGGCAAGTATCCAGATGAGATGGAGAAGTGTAAAATGCTTTATACTGACTTCCCCTGCATCCAGATTCACTTAAACCCATTAGCATCTTCAAATATTCAGGAGAATCAAGACATTTTTCAATTATAGATGGTTAATGCAACAATCTTTTTTTTAAGAGTAAGAGGTTCTACTTTAGGAGGATAATTACTCTCACCTTACTGGCTTCCAAACCTGCATTTTCAAATATGCCTGAACTCTACAGAGAAGCTCCATGTTATGCTGTGTGGTTACAACAAATCAGATCACTGAGCAGAGAACTATCTCCACTCCAGCTAAATGATCAGACATCACACGGCATCGGGAATAACAATGAAGTGAGAAGAAAACACTGAGGCAGATTAATTGAACAGCTATGGGCTTCAGAGTTTAGAAAAGATTTATGTGAAAATGCTTCTGTTCTGAAATTCATAGGCATCAAATGAAAAGACTGCAGTTATATTTCCTGATAATGAATGGTATGGACGCACTTTGCTTAATGGTATCCATCACCTGGTAGAGAGGTCACCAAATTATTACAGAGGCCTGAGGGATGTGTTATTGTCAGGAAGCACAGCTACCTTCACTGCAGGGTCTTTCTTTGTCCCCAGTGCAGAGTCTTTTCTGCAGAGGTGCTAGAAGAGGTCTATGCCCTCTGCATTTACCTGGTCAGCAGGTATGGCAACACCTGCTGAGAGCTTATCACCTCCCAGATCAGGGAGAGAAGCAGCTTTCCTGTGAATTCCCAAGCTACTCTGTAAGATAACAGAAATAGCTGGCAGAGTTCTGTTCCTTCAGCCTTTTTAGTTACAATTTACACATAGAGAAACCTACTTGAGCATTGAAAGTGCAGTGGCAGGGAAATAGGCCACACATCACAGCTAACAAGTGCATAAAACGAAACATAAAAACTGTAGACTGCTTTCCCAGTAGTCCAATACTCATGATTATATTTCCCGGTTTGCAGTTTTCTCCAATGTGTAAAACACATTTAGTGATGAAGCTACATTTATTTTCAATTTGAAGCAATTGCTGTAGTACAGCAGCATGAAATACGTGCACTTCCAGTACTACAGATACTCTTTTTAGTGAAAACAGAAGAGAGATGGGCAAGCCATGGGCAGGCTTTGCAATCAAGCTTTGCAACCACTTTCACAGTGCGAGAAATAGGACAGAGGGCACCGCCTGGAATCTCTCTGTCAGTGATCTCTGTATAGGTCTGCATTTCTTTTGGAAGCCACATCCACACACACCCTGGAGCATACATGGGCTGTCTCTGCAGACATGCAGACAAGGTTTAGGGCATCATAAGTATCTGTTTGTAGCCCAGATTGCACCAGTGCAAATATCTACTCCCTGCCATCTTTCTGTTCAAAGATCTCCAGCTGTTCCATACAATATTCACAGATGACTAGACAAAAAGAGAAAAAAAGACAAGCTGCTTCTGTAGGAAAGATTTGCTTTTAATTGTTTAACATTTGCCTTCTCTTTCCCTTGCATAAAAAAGATTAAGAAGGAAGATACGGAGCACAGTGTTGGCTTTGCTCAGTAAGAGCACACTGTTTCCATGACATTTATGTATTAAACTTTTTCTAAATGACAAGCAGATTGGCAAAATCTCTCCCTCTCTCTCTGGAGCTGTTTTCACCCTCCACCCATTCATCTATGCTCTATGGCTATAAGAAAGACATTGTCAGATGCAGACAGTATTTTGTAACCTTCTGGGCTGATGAACAAAATGTTTCTTATTCACATATGAAGTGCCCTGACAATAGCTGCTGGCATTTGAATGCACGGTTCAAAATGTACAGTTCCACACCTGCCTTGACACACACAATTGCCCCTGCACTTGCACTGTGTCAGAAGTAGTTTATAGTTACTTGAATAGCTCAGGCTCACTCCACCTGAGTGCACAACATGTAGCCTGAGCATCGAGCCTAACTACAAGGCAGCTGCACAGAGGAGCACAGCAAGGGACGTGGTCACTTTGACCTTCTTGAGAGTGAAGAAGCACTATCCCACTGTTCAATGATTCATTTAAGCAGATCCAGAATTTTCTCTTCACACATGCTGTGGCTTCAAGCAATTCTCAAAATGATGTCAGAAAACTTGATGGCCAGTAAATTCCTGTTTCTGTTCTGTGGCATTTACTGTGGTCTGGGCTTTGTTCAGCCTGGAGAAAAGAAAGCTGCGGGGTGACCTCATTGCAGCCTTTCAGTGCCTAAAGGGAGCCTACAAATAGGAGGGGAATCAACTCTTTGAAAGGGCAGATAACATCAGAACAAGGGGAAATGGTTTGAAGTTGGGGGAGGGAAAATTTAGACTGGATGTCAGGGGGAAATTCTTTACAGAGAGAGTGGTGAGGGGCTGGAACAGGCTACCCAGAGAGGCTGTGGATGCCCTGTCCTGGGAGGAGCTCAAGGTCAGACTGGATGGGGCCCTGGGCAGCCTGGTCTGGTATGAAATAGGGAGGTGGGTGGCCCTGCCTGTGGGAGGGGGTTGGAGATTCGTGATCCTTGAGGTTCCTTCCAATCCTGACCATTCTGTGATACTGTGATTCTGTGATTTCTTGTAGAGATATCTCCTACGGAAGAGAAGTCACAGATAACAGTGTTTATCTTGTAAGTTAATCCATAGGAAATACTACTCTTTTCTCTGAGACCCCCTGGGGAACACCACTCATGACCAGTCATCAGCTGGATTTAACACCACCAATCTCTGTGCCTGGCCATCCAGCCAGTATTTCCCATATTAACTATGTGGGTCACAAGGTCGTAAAAGGAGATGAGGTTGGTCAAGCAGGACCATGAACGCATGTTGGCTGGGCCTGATCTCCCAGTTGTCCTGCATATAGCACGTGATGTATTCTATAACTTTACCTGGTACTGAGGTCAGGCTGATGGGCCTGTAGCTCCCCAGATCCTCCTTATGACACTTCAGTAACATTAGAGTATCTCACTGTTTTTTTCTCTTAAGTGTGCAAAATCACATTTATTTTCACAAATCTGTTCATCTTCACAGCTACCTAACACATTCTGCTTCAAGGTATTGAACATCTACCAGAGCACTAAACAAAAACAAGCGTATCAGAAGCAACAGGTTCCTGCAATGAATAGTGTGATAATCAAATACAATTAATCTTCATATCATTTAAAATATGTACTTCTCTATGTTAAGTTATTTGGCTCTACAGATGGGTTAAAATTCACTGCATTATCTCCCTGTCGGCTTCTGAAGAGTTTCTTAGGCACCAGAATGGACTGCCCAGGGAGGTGATGGAGTCATCGACCTTGGAGGTATTCAAGGAAGATTTGGATGTTGTGTTGAGGGAGATGGTTTACTGAGAACTATTGTTGATTGGTAGATCATTGGACTGGCTGATCCTGTAGGTCTTTTCCAACCTTGGTGATTCTATGATTCTATGATTCTGTGATCTGGCTTCAGACTCACATACATTGCCCATGCTACCATGTTTTTATTCGCTTTAGTGTTTCCAATGCTTGCTGGGTCACTCTTTGGTTCAACAAGGGAAAGAAAGTAAGAAGTGGAAAATAAGAAAGTGGAAGATTTTGTTTACTAACAATGCATTGCCATGTCTTATTCATTTTGCTGTTGGAAAAACATACAAAGCACAGCTAAATTGAGCCTTGATTACCACTATTCATTGCAGGGATGTTGGACTAGATGACCTTTAAAGATCCCTTCCAACTCTACGGATTCCATGATTCTATCTGAAAAACTACAAATACTTTGCATACAAGGCAGGCACCCTCCTGCTCAGATTAAATTTCTTGTCAAATCCTCATTGCTGAAGTCAAATGTTACCATTGTTTTTGATGATCCATGTTGAACAACAGAGCAAAATAAGCTAATGATAATTAGCAAAGATCAGGGTTTTCCTGTCACAATACATGTGATGTCACAGCAAATGGTGAAACACCCTTCCTCTCCCAAAAAGCATACAAGTCTACACAAATTTGAAAACCCACCAAGTTCAACAAGTAAGACTGTAGTAGAGTTTGGAAGTTGCAATGAAGATCAGAGCCCTAAGCTCTTGGACCACCCCACCTATGCTTGATTCTACCAGCAAGTCCTCAGCAGCTCTCTGTTAAGCATGCTGAAGTTCCATGTTGTATTTCAAAGACATAACCTTTCACATATCTTGCCTACAAACCCTTAATACCTGACTTTGGTTGGGGTCACATGGGATAAACGTGAAAATGCACAACTCTCACCAAAGCTTCCATTATACAAGACCTTTTCATTAGGCTTTGTTTGTTTTAAGGACAAATATACGACTGTGTCAATCTCATCAATATATTTACCATGTATTAAGATAGTGCTTTCAACCCAAGTTACACTGTTACTTGTGGAATTTCACTTTTCATTTTGTTCTGATACCTGCCTACAGATTCACTGCAATTTCCTTGGACCTGGCAAATAACTTGAAAGTGTATCAAATGCCATCTACTTAAAATTAAGAAAAAATAATAAAAAGCTCAGATTGTAAACAACCCATTTGCAAGAATTAAGATGAAAACACTTGTTTATAAAATTAATTTACCTACATATTTAATTGTTGGTATTTTCCTTCTATTTCTTAATTCCTGTGGCCTTCATCTGTTGCTTATTTCCCATGTTGCATGCATTGGTGTAGAGATGCTTCAGCACAGTTAAGGGTCCCAAAGGACCCTCTCAAGGCCCTTTGGGACAATTCTGAGGTTTTTCCCTGCTGTATTGGCAGGGAAAAACCTCATTTCTTGGCCCTTCTCTGTCACACAGAAGTTCTGTAGCTTCCCTGTTGCAGTCTCCTGAGACCCAACTGGCATGCTAATGAATAGATAGTAGTCATTCTGCTTTCGCTATACTAGTACATAAATAACCAGTTTAATTTTAGAAGCTAAAGCATTCTGAAAGCTCTATCAAATTTCTTGATACTTCACACATTATAATTCTTGTATTTTAATAGCAAAAAAAAAAAAAGAAAAAAAAAAAAGAAAACAAGAACACAGAATTATGTCTAATTTAATCAGTCATTTATATTTTCCTTTGCACCCTTCAGAAAAACTGAATGTATTTCTGTCATTGGAGATACAAAGTTCCCATTCTCTTTACTAGGTTTTTCTGAATCTTTTCAACACTAAGAACTAGTGATTTTTTTTTAGCTCCTGACTTCAGGATGATCAGCAGCACAAGACAAAATGTTTCTTAGCACTATAGTACATAAAGAAGACAAATGTCCTCCCACAAGGTCTCTTGAAGTGAAAGGTTTTTGTTGTCTGCTAATGAAGTTAGTAGCAGAAAGGTCAACAATGGCCATCCTTCCAATCAGTTCAGTGATTCCTGGATGTAAATGGCAGGCAGGCCAGTGACAAAATGCAAAAAGAATCTTAAGAGCATTGTTTTTTGTTTCTAAACAGGCTGTTTCGTGGATCAGAGTCTTTAAACGAGTCTTTGTTTTTCTGTGTGCTTTCTCTATGAGATAATGAAGGAAAGGTAACCAAGGGCAAAACCAAATCGTGTTCATTGTAGCACTGCCCTGTTGTAGTTGCACACTGAGAAGCATAGGTCAGAGATGCACTTCTTCAGAAGCTGCTAAAATTAGTTTTAGAAAATATACATATTAGTGACTGCTGTTGTAACTTCCTAACAAATAACTCTTCAGTCGAGGCAGTGATACTCCTGGCTACGTTTACACTGGAGTAATAACTAATTTCTGGCTACACTAGTAGCATGTTCCTTTGTGGACTGTGTACTCTCACAAACCAGACTTCTGCTTTTCCCAGGACTACTGAATAGTGGAGTTTCTCCGTGCAGGGATAAAGTGTTACATGCATTCAGAATGTATCTATAGTAAGAAATACTCGCTGAGTCTGTGTGTCCTCAATACAAAGCAATCAAAAAGAGAGTCCAAGCTCCTTGTGACATTATCTTGTTGCTCTGCAGTCCCAATCAGAAGCTAATGAAGCTCAGCAATAAATAAAAACGTGGTCTAGATGACACAAGTGTCTATCTAGATTTGGTTAGTCTGGATGACTGTAGCGTTTCTGGGCTGGACTGGTATTTCATGGGAGCACACCTCTCTCCTCCAGAGACACGGACTTCAGCAACTACCCCTGTCTAAACAGCAGAGCTATCAGTAAATCTCTTCCCTGCAACATACTGCTCCAACCATGGTATGAATCCTGGCCAAAACAGGAAGTTTTTATTTCAGCTGTAGCACTCAGCATGATTTTTTCAGAAACCACGTAAACAGAGTTAAGGAGCACTTGTTGCTAGAGAAAAATTTAGAGTTTGGTAACTGTTGTTACACCACTGGCAATGGCCTTCCAGTCTGCTTTTGAATGAGAAAGCACTCAAGGAAAATAAATGAGACACTAACACGCTGTCCTCCAACAGAACATGACCACTGTCTTGGGACATCCGCACACAAAGGAAGGAACAGTCAAGAATTAATTTGTTTTCCCACCTTCAAATTTCTTCCACAAGCTTGCGAAAAGTCTGCTGAAGTTTCCTATTATGTAACTGTGGCCATCACATATCAACAGCGTTTATTTTTCTGTAACTTCAGCAGGCTGAAGGCAACTGTTGTCAAAGAGGCCAAGTGTCTCAGAGAGAAAGAGAGAAAAAAAACTGTACTCGTTACCAAAATGCAGACAGTGATACTGTGATCAGCTTTGAGCCTGTGCACAGCCTCGAGCCTGTGATGGAGAATCCTGTAAATAAATTTTTATTTACTTTATTTTAAACTATTATATTTACAGGCAAGTGTTGGCTATAGCCAAAAGCACGAGCATACGGTCTTCAAGCATCACCTCCATCAAATACGATGAGTTAAGTAAAAAAATAATATTTGAATTGTGAAGGGATGCTCACAGGCATAATATGCAAAGACTTTCACTGTACTCACAGAGCAGGCAAGAGAAAAAAACTGTCATTTAAATCTTACAGCATCTGAAAGTGGTTTATTTAACTTCATGAGACCCTGGCCCTGGAGCACGCATTCATTTCTGCCAACACACCAGAATTCCAGAGCTCAGCATGAACCAGCTGATTCAGAAAAGAAAAAAAAATACTGCTGCCAGTTCACAGACTGTACTGCTGCGACCACAGAACTGTCCTCTGGCACCTGGCTGAGTACCAGCTACGGCAGCCTTCCCATCCAGGAAAATAAGCTTCCTGGGAGACCCAAACGCTTCTTTACATTTAATATTAACATCAGATCCATTTGGGGAAGTGAAAACTTAAATTAGGTTGCTATAAATACCGCCTGTCCCAGAGTCATAAAAGAGAAGTTCAATTAAATCAGATAAGTCCCAAAAAGCATATTCTGAAAATGAGATAATGATGAAACTTCATAAGATTTTGTAGGTCTTTTTTTTTTTTAATTTTTTACTTTTGGTTTTATGTTACCCATTCTGTCAGGATCCCAGATGAAAAGCTCATCAGAGGCAGAGACCAGGAGTGTTTTCTGTTGAAATGCAACAGCTGCTTGTGAGGCCTTTTTGAAATTGCCATGAAACCTGAACCATTCTGGAGGGAAGACTGAAACAAAATAGCCTGTAAAGAGCAGCCGTATCTGAGGAGTTCAGCCTCAGTGTTGCTGGACTGCGGGCTCCTCTCGGTGAGCTTTTGCAGCCTTTGAAAAGAAATCTCCCAAAAAGAGGATCAAAGGAATTTTTAAAACTTCCCTTTACCACAAAGCTCTCTGTTTTGATTTTTGTAGCTGGCGGGGATCTCCAGTATTGCTAACAGCCCTCTTACTGGTGCGTGTACGAAGCAGCCATCTCTTTAACTGATTGGGAAAGAAAGCTTGACCTTATATATTACATAAAGAAATGTAACAAATTTATACATCCCAAATTGCTTACAATGGAAGTTCAACCATCTCGAACTCCATGCTTCTCCCACACTACAGAGAACAGAGCATAGGACTCTCCTAAAAGTTTTCTTTCCACAACAAAGTCACAAATTGGTCTCTTCTGTGTGTTGCAACTGCATGTCTATGCACTCATAATACACGTATCCTTTGCAGAACTTTCCAGGTATGCAAATAATTTGCACGGGAAGGTCATGTCATGACATGTATTGTCATGCATAGAACATAGGCTTTGTGGTGCTGGCAAGGAATTCTTCTATAGAAAGATAAAGACTTCTGCAGAAGCTTGTACAGAAATTAAAGTAGGGGGATCAATGTAAGCAGGCAAGAATTACGTGATCTGCAGACAGTGCACCCAGACCCCAAGAACTGCCAAGGAAGAGCAGCAGTTACTCTGCTGTCTGAGTTAATCTCCAGTGGCTTCCCTCTGCTGTAAGCATTGGTGCAGAAGCAAAAGAGGAGATATTGCTTTTGTCTTAAAAACTAAATGCAGACGGTTCAATGTTCAAAGTCCTGATATCAGAAATCGTGTGGGTATACAAGGGCTGCTCAAATTTTGCAGTAAGCAACGATGGTATGTGCAGGTAAAGCAAACTGGTAGTTATTGTCACAGTTCAGATTTGGGCCACTAGGGAAGAATAATGCTAACACAGAAAGAGACTCCAGCACTCTCCCTCTGCCCGCTGGAAGTACTGAACACCACACAGCAGCCTGTGGCTGGAGCTGGGGTGCTCACTCCCTCTGTGCATTGCTCTTAGTCTCTGCTGTCCTCTTCCATTCTCTTCCAGAAGGAACTTGACTGTCTGCAACATTCTTCATAGCTGAGGTTTTCTTGCTGCCTGCAGTCCCTCACTGCAGCCTGATGCCTGCCAATCGTATCAGCACAGAGAGCAAGACAAAGGTTGATTCACCAGAATGAGGGCTATTCTCTGCCAGGTGGACTTGCAGGAAGCTGCCTCTTTCATATGCTTGACCAAAGCCTCTGTCCCATTTATTCCTGCTGCCCAGTCACATCCCTTCTTTGCAATCTGGTTTTACCGCAACAGTATTAGCAGAAGGTTTGAAAGAGAAGGGGAGGATCCAGAGGATGACTGTCTACCACTTTCATTTTTGGAATCCTGAGAGGAGAGTCAGCAAGGATGGGAGTGGGTAATCACAGATCCCAGCTGACAGCACCCTGCTGGGAGCAAGGCAGTCAGCCAACGTTAAGTGTTTTCCAGTTCTCATTTTTTCTGCCCTGCTAAGGGGAGCAGCTCAGAAGAATATCATTTCACAGTACGTGTTTGCTCATTAGCAGCTAGGCATCTTTCTCACCAACAGTGTGGTGAGAAAGAGGTATAAGATACTTCATAGAAAGCCTCTTCCACTTTAGCTCAGGTAATGTATTTAAACTCAGGAACCATGTTTAAATTCAGGTTCTTCCTCCTCGCACCTCGTCTGAGCTGCCTTGCAGATGTGTTCTTCCTGGCGTTGCATCTTGCTGGCCCTGAGCAACTCCCTGTGTTCACCTTAGATCAGCCTCATCTGTGGGCTAGTCTGGCAGACATAGGTCTCCTCACTGTCCCTTTATTCATGCTTGAGTAGGATGGGGAGGTGGGGAAATCCATGGAAGGAGATCTTTTGTCTCATCCTCCCTGTAAACCTGCCTGCTAAGCAGCCCCTGCAGCCTGTGCAGAATCCCACGAGTTATCAGCAGCAGTTTTCAGAGTATCTCTGAGGCAGATGCCTCAGGGCAGGGACATCCCCTCTCACATATTTGCCCAGCTCTGAAGCACTGAAGCCCTAGGCTAGTCAGTGTTCTGTTCGGTTTTCAGGACTTGTCAATGTCTGAAGTCACAGCTGAGAGTGAGCTGCAATCATTCCAGTGAATTAAGTGCCTTTCTGGGGACTTACATTTCTTTAAATTGGCTACACAGGAGAGTTACTCTAATACCAAGCACTTTCAAAATGCAGTTTATTTTGATTGGTTCCAGTAGACTGTGCACTTGCTACCTTCTTATTCCAGTTCAGACCCCGCAGCAGAAAAACAAGAACAAAAAAAAGAAAACCAAAAAACATCCAGGCCACTGAATATTTCCATTTGTTTATTTATTTATCTATTCATTCATTTTGTGATCCTTAGAAATATTTTTTCCTGAAATGCAAGGACAAAAAACACCTTCCAGACCCAACAGCTGCATTTAGATGCTGCAAACTGTTTCTTCAAACAATACCTCCACAAAAAGCTTTACAAATACATAATGCCACATTGCAAAAGCATGTGTGGGAGTTATCTTGGGCAAGTTGCTCTGTATCTTCTTAGCCAGTGAAGCAACGACAACAAAAGAAATTGCTTTGGTAAGGATGCGTATTTTTTCCTGATTATTTACTGATGTGTAAATGTTGCAAACTATCTTTTCATTCATATTCAACATTTTTTTAACCTGATTTCTTTCAAGATGAGAAATTCTTGCCATGCAACACTTAATTTTCTGAATGGAATTCAGAAAAGGTGCATATATATAAGCACTGCAGTGCCCTACACAACACTCACATTTACTGTAAAACAAAAAACAGTTTAAGATGTTTCAGCCATACACTTGGTAGGATTATGTTAGTCTATCCACACTGTGCAGTCATATCTATCAAAGTATTCACACATTTTGGCTGAGACTGAGTTAAGTAACAACTGCTGTATATTGCCAGGGATGGGGCTGTCAGCAGGAGAGGAGCATTGAGCACTAAGACCTGTCACTACTCCCCCTTCTTCCAAAGTCACTCCGTGCTAAGAGGAGCTCTTCCCTACCAGATCACGTCTACTTTCATGCAACGAAATAATCTCATCTGCTTTCACACTCTGCTTTGTCTTACTGATTATTATGTTGGTTGATGACATCAGTGGTGGATGTTGGTCGTATGGCAGTAAAGGTTGAACCTTCTGTGCAACAGATGGCAGCAGAGGGGCAGTCAATCAAAATGATGCCTGTCACGGCAGTGGATATGAAGCAAAGTTGTGTCACTGAGTTCCTTCACGTAGAAGACATTGCACCCACTGACAGTCATCAGTGCTTGCTGAGCTTTTTTTTTCAATATTTTTTTTTTTTTCCAATAATGTTGTGCTCTTTGCGTCTGTTTATGGAAATACATAGGAGAAATTACTTTAAATGACCTATGGATATGTTTTATTGGATTCCTGAGAAAACATCGGAATGAGTCTGATATAGTAGATACTGTTCTACTCAATGAATACCTGTAACAGCGCTGCTTTATGATGAGGGTGTTGTCTGGGGATGCCAAGGACCTAGGTGTCATTTTCAGCTTTGTGAGTCCAAATTCAGGCCTCTCCGTGCATGATCAATTTGCTCCCCCTTGTTCATCTGGGAATCTGCCTTTGCAAAGCCACTTTAGAGATCTGTTGATGAAAATACTGTGTTAAAGGAAAAAATCTTATATATCAGCTAACATCTCTCTTACTGCTTTGAAAATTTTATGTTAATGTTTATTCAGAGGTAGCTTAGTATCCTTGTCAGAAAAAAGTCATTTAATGCAAAGCAGAGAACACAATAAATTCTTCCATAATTAAGTATTTATTACCAGTACTTGTGACTGTGATATTTTTCCCTTTGTGCTTGTTTTCTAAATTCGTTTTCATTGAAATCATATCTTCAGTTTGGCTCCATAATTTGGAGGTATCTTTATGCTGTTATTGAAATTGCTGGAAAACGAAGAACAATTTTTAAATGGCTTCTTTGTGTAGAGTTTGTTCAAGTTCAGTCAGACTGCCAAAGAAAGAAGAATGTTCTCTTTCATGGAAACCGTATTTTTGTTCTTCATTGATTTTCTTCAAATGGAAATAAACACTGACAATCCTTTAGAGAGATATGTATTCTTTCCTGCCTATGCAGGAATTTTATGATCAATATAAAATGAGTTATGAAATATGTGATGTTCGTAATTTTTCACAGGAGTTTGCAAGGAGAAAAAACCTTGACAATGTGTATTCTCTATTCTCTAAAAGGCAAATAAAACATCTTGGAATAGTATTTTCTTTCTAGTTCAGATAAAAATAGCTAAAGTGGGTTTAAAAAAATCTTGATCTACTTTATCTTTTAAATTCCTAGACATATATTAAATATTTTTACCATTCTCTATATTTTCTTTTTGCATTTCTTTGCAATGGAAGCCAATCTCTGTTCATTTTTAATCTGTAACATAAAGGATTTGAATATTTATAGGGTCCTTTCAAAATAAAATAGCTTTTATTTTGTCCTTGTCAAAAAATGATAGAATGGGTGAGGTTGGCAGGCACTTCTGGAGATCACTCAATCTAATACTAATTTTTTTACTCCACAGCTTTTCTGAGCTACCTGTGCTAGTGCTTGGTCACCCACCCAGTAGAGTATTTGCTGTTATTCAGAGGGAAAGGACATCCTGTGTTCCACTTTGAGTCCATTGAGTCTTATCCTTTTACTGAACATAGTTGAGAAGAGGCTGGTTCCATCTTTATACCCTCCTTTCTGGTTTTTAGAGACATGGGTGAGATTCCCTCTGAGCCTTCTTTTCTTCAGGCTGAACTGTCACAGCTCTCTCAGACTTTTCTTATGCAAGAGATGCTCCAGTGCCTTTATTATCTTTGTGGGCCTTCCCTGAACTTTCTCTAGTATTTCCATGGCTCTCTTGTACTGGAGCGACCAAAACTGGATGCAGCACTCTAGCTGTGACTTCATTGGACTGAGTGGAGCTGAAGAACCTCTTCCCTCTACTCCTCCTAATACAGGATACTACTGGCTTTCTTTTTCTCAAGGATATCTGCTGGTTTGTGTTCAACTCTGTGCCTACCAAGACCTCCAGACCCCCTTCTGTCAAGCTGCTTTCTAGCTAGGTCCCCCCAGGTGCATGGAGCTATTCCTGTGTTGGGATTCTCCTTGTGGAACTTTAAGATGTTCATATCAGCCCATCTCTCCATTCAGACAGCATTATGAGCATCTGCCATACCAAGCACTCATCTCAGTTTAGCGTCATCTGCAAATTTACTGAAAGTACATCTAAGCCCCAACATGCAGCTCATTCATGAAGGTGTTAAATGGAAACGGATCTTATATTAACTAACCACTGGGGTGCACAGTATTGACTAGTCTCTAAGTGGACTTTGTGCCACCGACCACAATGCTCCGGGCCAAGCCTTCTGTACATTTTTTATCTACCTCGCTATCTGTCCAGTTCATACCTCACCAGCTTGCCCAGGAGGATCTTCTGGAAGACACTGTCAAAGGCCTAACTGATGTCTACAAAGACAACATCCATGCCTTTCCCTCGATTTACCAAACCAGTCATTTCGTGGTAGAAGTTTCTCAAGTTGGTCAAGCATGACTAGACAGTGAATCCATGCCAACTAGTCCTGATGACTGTCCTGCTCTTCACATGTCTGGAAATGGTTTCCAGAATAATCTACTTCACCACACTCCCAGTGAGCAAGGTATTGCTGGCTAGTCTGTAGCTCCTTGAGTCTAGCTGTTCTTGATAGGAGTGACAATATGTTTTTATAAAAGATGTTGATGCTAAGATTTAAAAATTGAAGTTATTTGACATTCAACTCAGGAAAATAATGATAGTAAAGGAGAAAATAAAGGAAAAAAAAATAAAAGGAAACCAAAATTAACATCACATTATGGATTTAAGTACATTAAGCACTTACATCTCAGTGTGTTTTCAAATGAATTATCTTTTCAGTGAGTTGTTCCCTACCCAATTATGGGACAAAATTAATCTCTCTGAACATTCTGAGATGAAATCATCAACTCATGCCTCCTTCTTTTCCCTGCCACTGGAAAAATGATAATTTTAACAGAATATTTTCACAGGGAATTCTTACTCATCAGTGGTCAGCGTAACTAAATCACTGGGATTTAAAAGCTTTGACATGCTTTGACATGCTTTGACATCTGATATGTCCAACACAACTGCTTTTGATGCATCATGTCATTAGGCCAAATATCTTACAAAAATAGAGAGGGCATTTTTGTTGACAGAAACCCAGAAAGTAATCTATTTGTACTGGTTTTCTTTGGTTGTAAATCTCAATTGAAAATGACGAGATTACTCATTTAAGCATCAGATTTCCCATTAAAACCTCACTAGGTTATTTACCAGAAGCTTTTCAAATCAGAAAACAAATTATTTTTTACAACTCATTTCACATTCTGAATAGGAGGTTTTAAAGTTCACAGCCATTATGGAGAAGTTTCTCTTTTCCTTTTTCTTCTTTTTTTTTTTTTTCGAGTGGAGCACAAAAGCGTGGATTTTAATAAGTAGAAATGAATATAGAATGTTTAGCAAGGAGCTATGCTTTTTGATACATATGAGAAGCACTGATTCTGAATATAAACATTCAGTGATCCTTAGTGTGTAGGCGCATATTTCACAGACAATAAAAGTTTGGTATAAGAAATGATCTTGCATCTTTCTTGTGAATGCAGAATGCTGAGCATTCAAGGCATTTTAATTATTTCTGTATGCAAAAATTTGATTGCATAGACGATTTTCTTAAACCACTTCCTGATTTTATTTTTCTTTTTTTTATACAGACAATGAATTCAAAAAGGGTTTGGGGTGAAAAATTTTAATTTTTAACACTGTGTAGCACAGTCAAAAACTATTTTATCAGAAATAATGATTACAAACTTCAGAAATCTGTCTGCAAAATGTATGCAGCAGTAAACAAAGAAAGTCAGACCTATCCATAACCTGTCTCTACTGGTTAAATACAAAAAAGGGTTTATGCCTTGATGTTAACAAAAATGATGACATATTGTCCTTCAACAAATTGTGGCTTCAAACTACTACAAAACATTTAGAAAGTAAAATGGGTACAGTCAGGGTGGTGTCACAATTTGGCTGGTGTTATCACAGAATGACAGGAGCAATAGCACTGGAGAAAAAGAATTTCCTTTCATCCTGCTTCTAGATTATTTATCCTCAGATTCCCTTTTGAGTGAGGAAGGCTTAAGAAGCAAAGCTGGTGACGTTTCAGGTGAATATAGTGCGGACGCTTAAGATATTCATGAACCTGACGCAAATAATCACAGCTAACACCTGATCTTGTTTTTGTCAGTTTGCATTAGGGCACAGATCAGGTTTATAACTTTTCTTACCTTAGAAGACAGCAAAACACCATCATTCCAGACTGGGGGCTCCAGCACCCCCAGGGAGGGGTAATTTTTTCTTTGATCAGCTCTGAGGGAGCAGACTCTGCAGTATGCTTTGGTGGGTGAGAGCCCAACATGAAGACAGGCGCTGGGCAGCTGGATGGAGCTGTGCCCTGCCGCCATTTCCACCTCCCTGAGCACCGGCTCTGTGTTGGGGTTTTCATCAGTCAGAAAAATAAACTCATACCAAGGCAGAAAGGAAAGAAAGTATTCAATGTTTGCTGAAGGGATTGTGCTTATTTGAACTTACCCCAGTGACTGAGATGTTGGCTGTGGATATACCCAGCTGGGTGGGGTCTACAGCCCAGGAAGGGCAGGGCTATGGGGAGATACAGTCCAGCTCTGCTGTGGCCTTGCTGTGGCATGGAGAAAAGGCACTGAGGGCCTGTGCCTGGGGCAGGTTTAGGGGAGACATAAATGGCTCTTGAAATGTGGGCAGGGAGACAGCAAGTGGAAATGGCACCATGGTACACAGAGAACGGGTTGATGACACTGAGCTGTTCCTTTGCCAGGAGGCAGGGAAAGCACGGTGTATTATTCCCCGTGTGCTACAGGGGCATAAGAGCACTGATCTATGAGCACAACACTGTGGTACGTCACCATGAGCATCAGAAGCTCTTCAAGTGGTGAACAACCAACTACACAGGTTGCTTTTGTGCACAGTGTGTGCTTCCTCAACACAGAAACCCGACTGTCTCAAAGAAACACAGTGGAAGGTCTTGAGGATGAGGCTTCACGTGGACCTAAGCCAGCCCTACACCTTGCTGCCACAAACACGGGATGTTTGGAGTCCTCAACTCTCTCCCTCCCACCAGCCATGCGGTTCTGTTGCCTCATGGGCTCTGGCACACCTCAGGCCCCTCCTTAAACCAGGGTGCTCAACATCATTAGAAATTCCCAGTTTCTTTGCTGAGGCTGATGTAGTTTGGACCATAAGAATGGGCTCTGATGAAGAGAACCAGAAGGGGGAATATCTCAGCTTCGGAGTGGACAGATAGGTAGACTATGTCTTAGTCTGACCCCTCAGTGTTGTAAAGTTTTGATTTCAATAAGCAGTGGTCTAAAACTAAAAAACTGTCTATCTGATTATGAAGAAATTAATAAATGCTCATAAATGCTGCTTTTACAGTAGTTGTGGAGCTATTGCCTAAATGTATAGTTAGAATCTAAATAGCTTTCCAAATTAAAAAATGTGTCTATCTAGTGACTAAATAGTTCCTGTCATCAGTGATTCTGAGCACAGTAGGAAGTGGAATCTTAAGTGGGATGTAATGATTGAATAGCTGTCTTTCATGCATTATCCTCTCCACCCAATTATCAACAGTCATCACCAAGGAGAACCACAGCATTTGTTGTAACTTTTGGTTCCACAGGAGCCAAGGAACTCATAAGAGGAAATGGACAGGGGAATGGTTCCCCAGAGTAGCTATAAGCAGGAAAGCTGTTGTAATACATGGGATGAAAATGGCCTTGTTAGAAAAATGCCATTGGTTCGAGAGAGTAGAGAAATAATACAGTGAAAATAGGCTCCTTGTTTTTAGCAGCAGTTTGCAACCTGAAAAGGTACATCACCACCTGTTTCCACTCCAGGACTCTTGTTGTGCATTGTGACCATTAGTCCCAGACCCTTCATTATCGCACTAGAAAATAAATGCCATGCCTCTCTGCTCTAAATCTCTGCTTTTTATGCTAAATGAATCAAGAGTAGCTTAAAATCAGACTTGAGCAGACCAATAGCTAGAACACTCATAATACATTTTTCCTTAGGTACTTCCAGATGGAAGTCAGAGCAACTTTGCTTTTATTTTTTATTTTTTACACCAAATTACAAACTACCCTCTAGAATAGCTCAGGCTTCACTATCATTCCCAGAATCTGTTGGTGGATGAGTGAAAGTCTGTGAATTTTATTCAACTCAGGAATTGTTTGTATCTATTATACAATTTGAAAAAAACATATACATATCTAAAATATTGCAGCCTTCCTTGAATCAATCACATGTAATTACTTGTCATTTCCTCTTTAAACGTCACTGAGGTAGAGACGCCTTTGGACATCCTGGGACTTGGGTGTCTGAAAGGAAAAGACAAAAAATAATGTACCCTGTGCCAGAAATTTCACTTCTGAGAAATGATAACATAACATGCATGAGTTCCTCTGATTGAAGTCCCTATGAAAACTGCTGCGTTCATCATCTGTAGATGCCCTGCAACAACCTTGGGAAGTAAAGCCTGGTTGCTTATGTGGTTTTGGCAACAATGAAAAGACATTTTTCAGTCTAGATCTTTGCAGGATTTTATAGTAAGGCATGTCGCCAGCACCTGAACTTCGTAAACTCTGAAACAAAATCTTGGGAAGCTCTATGGCAATCAGAGGTGTGCTGAGTTTATTTAACTGAAGGACAGGAACAGAAGCAGTTTGGGCAAATGAGTAGCCTAGGCAGCTGTAAGCTTAGGTCTTTTTTTCCAAGGATGTCTATTCATAAAGAACTCCTCAGATATTTTTTTGTTGATGCTACTGGAGTTAGTTCACTTTAAAAGATTTGTTCCACACAGAGCTAAACTTGATAGGTTTTTATCTTAAAACATGTTGACAGCTTCACTGTAGTCAGTGAAATTTCTGCATGTTTGCTGTAAAACTGATGCTGAAGTCCTGTGTCCCATGCTGAACTGATTTTCTCATTGTTTTTCAGTGGATGCCACGGATCAGTATTTTTAAAATAAATTTCAAGAAGTCCCAACTGCATAGTTGAGTTACCAAAAAATGGGAACTTCAATTGCTGGTGACATGGATTTTCTTAGTTTTCTATATCCAGTTGCTACCTTGCTGACCTCAGCTGTTATCATGATCTGTGTAATTAAATCAAACCAATTTGTACATGAGAATACTTTACAATTAGACAGTGATTGAACATCCCTTTTGCAGTGTCTCCAAGTTAACTTCTCAGATCATAACTCTTCAGCTCTAGGCCATTCCCTAGAAAACACCGAGGGACAAATTAAATCTCTGAATGCACTCTCCAATACGTTTCTGGTCATTGTTGTGTTTTTTTTTTTCCCAGTATAATGAATACTAATTCTTTTATTTTTGTACCAATTCTAAGAATCTACTACTCCCCTGCTACAACAGTATTTAAGCATGGCACATATTTGAACGCTATACCAGAAGATAATGACAATTCCACACTTTCAACAAGTGGCAGTTCAGTGGAGCACTGAATATATTTGTTACACAGGATAATGGTATGCACATCTAGTAAAAGTCTTTTTCTGTAGTGAAATTATATCTCAAAACAATCTTTAGTGAAACCACATGGCCAAGAGCATTTCTGTATTCAAAGCAGGTGCTCGTAGCAGCTATAGTGATGATACATGGATGATAAAAATCCAGCTAGAATGGAACTTCTTAAGAAGCCATAATGTAAGAAGAACAAAACCCTCAGCATGTGCAGTAGAAAAGGTTCAGAGAGAAAAAGATGGCTAGAGAATGACAGATCAAATGAAAATAGATTGTCACATTTGTTAAAAGTTTGTTGTTGTTGATGTTTGTTTGTTTTGCTTATAAAAGAAAAAAGAGTGTTAAGATGGAACAGTGGAATCGTTTCTTAATTACTCTTCTATCATTTTTTATATAAGGGAATGAAGTCTGTGTCTGTTATAACACAGAAGACAGAGTCTCCATACATACAATCCATCCAGATGCTATTTAAAGCAAAACAACCTTTCATTTTCTCATTGAACTCATGCATACAGCATCTTCATTGGGCTGCCAGAGAGGTGGTTGGATTTATTGGCGTTGTACTGGTTTTGTGTTTGCTCAAGAGAACTCATGCCCATGCCCTAGCTAATCTTCCTGTCTGCAGTACTCTATAAATAAATTTTTATACAGACATCTCACATTTAAAGGCAGACAGTTTCAGCATGGGAATATATGGCTTTGTGTGTCTTGGGAGATGGAATACAAATTGTAGTTGGAAAAGTCTTTAATAACACAACAAGTTAGTTCACAAGACTGGAATGAAAACACTAATTGCAGCAAATGTAAAAAATTATTTTAAAAATACTAGCACTGGGCTAATAATGTGGTTTCTTCTTGCCACTTCAACTGCTCCTATTCTCTTCTCCATATTCTTCCTTAGGTCTACTGAGAAATGAAGGAAACATAGTAGATGGAGAGAAAATAAGAATGGTTCGCTGGTAGATGCCACTGATAAATCTCCACTATACATCACCTCTTGTCATTTTTTCAGTCATGGTCAAGAGCATTTCTCCTGAAATTAGGAGGAATGTTGGCTAATTTACAGATTCATCCTCCAAGAAAGCTATTAAGAGACATTGAGGACACTAAAGCATTTCAAATTGTCTACTGAAATAACAAGTGTTCATCTTGTTTGGGGAGTATCTCAGATGTTACACAGACTGCTGGGTTTCTCTTTTGAGATACCCTGGGATTGCTATTATCTGAGAAGTTTGTGGCCATACTACAGCTTGTGGTTCATCCAGTCTGATATCCAGAAGCTGTCTTTCAGGGAAAAAGGAAGGAAAAAAATGCTGATATTTCGCTTCTACCCTGAATCTGAAGAAGGCACTCTGCTCCAGTGGAGGAGGCGATGCTGACGAGGTCAGAGAAGGGCAGGCTCCCTCCCAGCGAAACCACTGCTGTTTGTGCATGTGTCAGAACACTGTGATCCTCATGAGTCAACAGCACCTGCCAGAATGACAGATCAGCCTGAGTTTTTTGGTCTGTCTCTTCAGTTTCTTTCTAAGAGCAAAAGTCCTCAGTGATAATAATGTTTCTAAAAGTGCGAGTTCCCATTTGCAAATAACTAAATAACTAAATAGCTAAATAACAGCAGGTGACAACATTGCTTCACTGGTGCTGTTCGGAAATGGAGTCTGTTTGGGGAGAAGGTTATTGTATGCAGTTTCTTGTGAACAGTGTTTTCAAACACAAAACTGACTCCTTAAAACCTTAATTTCTTTCTTTCTTTCTTTCTTTCTTTCTTTCTTTCTTTCTTTCTTTCTTTCTTTCTTTCGACA
>JAPSGF010000081.1:3034965-3182302 GCA_035772895.1 Perdix hodgsoniae | reverse complement strand
TTCTTTTCTTTTCTTTTCTTTTCTTTTCTTTTCTTTTCTTTTTTTCTGTTTTTCTTCTCTTCTCTTCTCTTCTCTTCTCTTCTCTTCTCTTCTCTTCTCTTCTCTTCTCTTCTCTTCTCTTCTCTTCTCTTTTCTTCTCTTTTCTTTCTTTTCTTTCTTTTCTTCCTTTCTTTCTTCATACTCTTAACCAAAATAGTAATTAGCACTGAGAACTCTACATCAACACTTTACTGTGTTCTGGGATGTTGTTGCTTTATCCTACAAGTGCTAGTTATTTTAATTTCTGCAGCATCTCTCCTTCAGCTATTGCTCTGTCAGTCAAAGTCTAGGTAATATCCGAAGCAAAACAGATCTTCATCAAGATTGTATATTAAAAAAAATGGCTGCAAGCAGAAACAAGTAAAGTAAAAGTCATGACAGGTACATTTAGCATATTTCTATGTTTTATTAAACTACTACGTAGCAAATTTTTTTTGTATGCATAACTGCTTTTTATGTACAACAATATTGTAAGTATAACTGCTTTTATTAAAAGGCTCTTTTCCATTTTGCACCACTCTCCAGATGATGTCAAAACTGTAACTTTGTAAAACGCAAAGTCACATCTTAAAGTTTCTTGCCCTTTCTTACTGCCTATCATTTTGAATTCTATTCCAGTTCAACACATGGGAAAATAGTGGCACATCACACAGCATGAGTCATTAATTGCATTTGCACAGTAGTGTTCTGTATTTGGCATGATATTCTCCTTACAATACAGGCATATATAATTCCTGTTAATAACATTAATTTGCAAGGAAGCTCTGTCTCTCTAAGAAGGGAATATGATGCTCTTGGGATTTTTCTACTATTCTCAATAGTTACAGTTTCATATTAGGCACTTTCTAGTGCACACTTAAAACCTAATCCATAAGGAACAACAGAGGTTTTTCCTTCTTTTGACTTGAAGTTAAAAACTAAGACAAAGCAATTAGTTTTTAAAGAGGGGGGAAAATTAAGCATTTTCTCTATAGTGATGCAGCACTTCACAACAGCTAGTGTATTTTCCCACTGATCTCTCATTGCATTTGCTTCGGGTCTTTGAACTGTATTGTTCCTGCATACCAACCTTGCAATGCTCCTAATAACAGCAATTAATCAACATTCAGCACTTACGTAGGACTTGTTATCCCTAGGTCTAAAAATGTTACAAAAAAAAGTGCTGGAGCAAGCTCGTGCAGTGGGTTGAATGTTAGGTGAAGAAGGCTGCTTACCTTTAGGTAGTTCTCCGGTTTTATCTATCTATTCTGGTTTTATCTTCATGGAAAGGGTGGCAGAGCTCTGGAACAGGCTGCCCAGAGAAGTATGGAGATATTCAGGACCTGAATGGATGCCTAGCTGTGTGGCCTATTGTAGGGAACCTGTTCTACCAGGGGGGTTGGACTCAATGATCTCTTAATTCCCTTTCCAACCCATGCAATTCTGTGATTGTATTGCTTAATAGAAAAAGGATAAATACTGACTACTGCTATAAAAGCCAAGAAACAATTGCTTACACTAGCATAGATGTTGCTATAGGGCTTGCCAGCACACCGTTGGAGTGATTCAAAATAGAGACAGGGAGAAGACTAAGAATGAAATCCCATGGAAAACTGCAGCACTCAGGCACTTTAAGGTATCACCTGGTCCTCTTCTTTAGCAGCATTTGTGCATTCTTCACTTCTGATATCTTTCACCTCACACAGAGAAGTCTACCAATCCCCACTGATAATTTCCAGCCTCCTATTAACAACAGACTATCCCTTTCACATATTTACTGTAATGATAAAAGAATTGCTTTTCTTTTCTTCTTAAATGCCTTCCCAATCTTTCAGATTCCTTTGTAAGATTATTCCTTGAAATTACGTCTTTTTTTTTTTTTTTTTCTAAAGAAAACATGTCTATTGCTAGGTGGAAGAAAGTAACCAAATTGTGAAGAAAAAAAAAAAGAATCATCAAGGGGGAAAAAAAGCAAATATTTCAGACTTCTAAAGAACATTCGTCACCTCTCTGAAGTCTTTCTCTGCACTATTATTGTTGTCTAACCCAGGAGGTAAATGAGCACCACACCATCATTCACTTAGCCGCCTCCCAGGAGAATGAAAGAGAAAATGAGAAACAAAGTAGAATTCGTGGGTTGAGATAAAAGAAAGGTAGAAAAGTAAAACAGAAGGAAAAAAAAAAAAAAAGAAACAAAAAGGCACTATCTCAGCTGAAATCAGGAAAATTATAAGAAAGTTCCGAGAATTCTGGGATATTCATCCTAAATCATGATAGTTGAAGTTATATTAAGTGTGTCTTGTCAATTATTTATCCAAAACAAAAAAAAAAAAGGAAAGAAAAAAAGAAAAGAAAAGAAAAGAAATGCACAGATAAATATCAAGATCTGGTTTAAATAATTCAAGGAAAACACATAATCCACAATTAGATGAATACATTACTCAATATTATCTGTTTGACTGTCTTACTAAAGCAATTAAATCCACCTTTAAACTCAACAATAAAACGATCTACTGATATGTTCTGTATTACAAGTTATCTACAATGCTTCTTTATGCTTCTTAGAGAATGGCAATCCTACAGTTTTTGTCATCCTTTATTTTTCTTGTTCAGTTCATAGAAGAAAGGAAATTGTCAGTACTTATTTCCTCAGTTCTGGCAAATATATATGATCTCATGACTTGTAGCTTTGCTTAGAAATCTTTTTTAGTCAGGCTGGAAGTTTGGCAATCAGATTCATGAGTGAAACAAAGCCAAAGGAAATTCTAAAGAAGCGCCATAGCAATAAGGGAAAATGGCTTTAAGATTAAAGAGGGGAGATTTAAGTTGCAATGAAAGAAGAAGTATTTTACAGTGGGGGTGGTGAGGCACTGGAGAAGGCTGCCCAGGGATGTGGTTGATGCCCCATCCCTGGAGACATTCAAGGCTATGCTGGGTGGGGTTCTGAGCACCTGTGCTGTGGATGTGCCTGTTCTTTGCAGGGGAGTCGGACTGGTTGATCTTTAAGGGTTCCTTCCAACTCTAAGGATTCTATGATTCTTGACAGAATCGTAGACAGCTATGATAGAATCATAGACAGCTACAGACAGCTTCTAACAGCAAGCCCGTTTTGACACCTCTGCATTTGCTTACTGCTTCAGACACTGCATGGGAGACAGCTGACATCTACACATACAGTAGTACCAGCTCTGTGGACTGAAATCATATTCTACAAAGAGGGACTGAAATCAGTTTCATATTGTACAAAGAGGTACCACTGTTTCTCATGGATGCATTCTGATCCAGTGCTTAAACTACTGATAGCTACAGGGAGCCACTATTAACAGCTTTAACACACAGAAGAACTTTTTTTGAAGAGTTTCCCAGCTTTTCTACAGTAGGTTCAAATAGTTATTTCTAACATTTCTACACTTCTCTTATGAAAAGACAGAAGAACATTTATGAAAGTGCATGACCTCACTGGGCTGCTTCTGAGCGCACTGGGAGGAGAGGAAGTTGAGGTGGTTTCTGATGTGGGCTGACATTACAAGTGGATAGAAGGAGACAACTGTTGCCAAAACCCAAAAAAATTGTTCAGATGAAGATGCAGTGACAGAAAACAAACAATAAGAAAACTTTTGAAGATGTTCCAGTTAATAAAGCCGCTCAGATTAATGTTGAAGACATTCAAATAATTATATTGAAGACATTCAAACAAATATTGAAGAGTTAGCCCATTTATTCCCTTGACACGAATGCATATTTAAATCCAAAATCCATTTTTGAAAAAAAAAAATAGAAAAAAGTATTCTTTATTCATTTTCTAGAGGAGAGGCTTAGAAATATATGCAGTGCTCCTAGTTGAAAGGCTATTTTAGCCTGTAATTTTTTTTTTTTCCTGTGCCCCTACATTTTCTGTCAGAATATTATTCAGTTTTGATTTTTCTAACCAATTCCACTGGCATAGGCATACCTGTGTGCTTTTAATAGCTGTGAAATGAACAGATACATTTTAGCGATCAAAAAAGGCAAAACTCAGAAGTCAGGACAGAAAAAACAATTAAATGTTCAGATCTCTTGAGTGTACAAAACAATGTGAAAAAAACCTAATTGAAAATATTCTTTGAGGCCTTTGGGGTTTCAAATAAAATTAGCTGGTTTATGTTTCAATTGAAAATGGAGAACAAATTAAACTTTGCCCTCCTTTATTTTATATTAAGTATTTTCCATCTTAGTCAAAAAGATCTTCTTGGCATTTGGAAGTTTGATAACATCTGTTTTGTTGGAATAGTGTTAATAGAGCTTCTTGTAGTTTTTTATAGTATAGAATTATTACGAGTTTTTGAAATCTGGATGAAATAAAGGCAAAAATATTCTTATTATTTTTAGTAAAGACATACAGGAACAAATTCTACCCTGTGGTGGAATCTTTTGTCAAAATATAAAGCAAAGGAGTGGTGACTAAATCAGGATCTACAATCCATGATGTAGAATACTATATTCTTTCAAATATTTTTTGAACATGAAAACAAACATGCTCAAGCAACTACTTCATCAGTAATTCTTCAAGATAATTTAAAGAAAAAAACTTCTTTAAATTGTTAATTATCTCTGTTACCTATCAATATCTCTATTACCCATGTGAATTTGAGAAAGACCTACTTGTCAAAGCCATTACAGTATATTATGCCCACAAAAGTAACATCTAATTAAAAAGATGCCTTGCTGAACTGTGTCTCTAGGTTTATTTCACAGGCAGAAGCATGTTTAAAGCCTCATGATTGAGTGTGACTGAACTGTCTACAAGAGATGTCAACTCTCTTTATTTCAGCTTTTTCAGTGTTTTATTAATGAATTTGTCTTCAGATCTAGGCATTTTTGTTACTTCCTTTTGTGGAGAAAAGGTGTTACATAAAACAATGTTTTTATTTTTAATGCTGGTATTCCGTTTCCATCAGCCAACATTCCCAAAATCTTCCAGTCCATTTAACAGTAATTTTCCTGCTAATCTGAAGGCTGAGTGCAACACAAGCAAGACTTTAATTCTAAGTAATCCTAAAACTGATCCCATGAAGTTCTTCTTAATAAATAAGCATAGGTTTCATAAGCAAATAATGTGAAATGTAAAGGACTATAAGGGGAGGTGCCGTACGGTTGCTGTAAGAAAGAAGAGGATAGACTTTTTAGCATGGTCTGTTGTGATAGGACAAGGGGAAATGGCTTCAAACTAAAAGAGTGAGATTTAGGCTAGATATTAAAAAAAAAAAGTGTGTTTTTTATATGGGAACAAATTGCCCAGAGATGTGGACACCCAGTCCCTGGAGGTATTTAAGATGAGGCTCTGAGCACCCTGATCTAGCTGTAGATATCCCCATTCATTGGAGAGGAGTTAGAGCAGATGACATTTAAAGGTCTTTTTCAAATCAAACAATTCCATGATTCTGTGACAGGAATAATAATTGCTATTTGTATGAAGACTATGAAAAGGAAGAGATGAAATTTAAAATACAAATGGGAAAAACATTTGAACAAGTCTATAGGATTCACTCCAAAATACTAGCCCTCGATGCCTGCTAATTTCTAATCCGTTAGCAGAAGAAGGGATGTTATTTATTCTGCTGTACAATGGAGCTTTGTCATCTTCTGACCTTATCTGACAGCCAGTATGACCAAGGTAACTCCAGAAAGAGCCTGATGTGGTAGATGTTGTAGATTGCCTTTACAAGCAATATACAACAGCGCTTACCTGACTACATCAGGACCTTGGTGGCATACGCATCTCATGACGTAGCTCCTCTCTGTGGCCTGAAGGCCTGAAAGCCCTATTGGACTGGTGACAAGGATCCATAGACGTGATTATTATCTAGCTGCACCTAATCATCTGAAACCACACTCTCTGCCATTAAAGTCAGCCTATGACCATTTTGCTGTCTGTGGTCCTCAGCCCAAGAGAGACCTGACTGGTAGGTACCACTCACTGCTTTTACTCTGCTCTCTCTCCCATTTTATTAATACAGGGATGGAGCGATGAGCTGTGTGGTGTTTGGTTGTTTGCCAGATCAAACCACAACACATCGGTAGGGAAGTTAGCCCTAGCCCAGATACTTTTGGTCCTAGGATATTGGGAGCGGTTGGCATCAAGGAGGATGACTTGCTGATAAGGCTCTGTCTCTTGGAATCTGGGAATTGGGACATCAAAAATAGAATGAGACTGAGCAACACAGAACAGCTGTTCATGCAACTACTGGTCTGTCTTCACCTGTTCCTGGAACAGCATGCTTGTTCATCCACGTCATCTGAAGTCTCTGCTCTTCCTAGCAGTTCTGGGCCTCCACAGGGTCCACATCTCTTCTGATGATCCTCATTAGTGTGTCCAGTGTTTTAATCTGTCTGATCCAGCATTATTTAAGGAGAAAATGAAGTGTGAAGCCTTCACTGTTCAGAAGTTCCCTTGGCCCAGTTGTCTTCTGCTGACTGCTTACACCCAGCTAGTAGGTGAATGGGGCAAAAGTGCTCATACCAGAGCTGAATACTGGGAAGAAATGTCAAATTCAAAGTAATCCAGCAACTGCACTGAACAATTTGTAGTCAAAGGAAACAGAGATTTTAAAGAAAGATTACAGGTTTATTCACTTCTATTTAAGATATTCCATAGCAGCTTGTAAAATGGTAGAAAGTGTACAAGGGCTGCTCCAAAAGTAGTGCCTTCAATTTTGCTATGTTGCGCTGGGATATCGGAAGCAGGTTGTAACCATTATGGCAGTAGAAGTTAAACCTTCCTGCCATTATTCCATTTTGTTGCCATATGAATGATAGCAGTAGAAAGGTAGTCTGACAAAACAGCATGTGACATGGAAGGGCATATAAAGGAAAGGGGGGAATTTAAATGCCTCCAACTGGAAAAAAATACGTTCATTGACATTTATCAGCAGATGTTGAAAGTTTATGGAGACCGGATAGGGCATGTTAGCACAGTGAAGCATTTCAGCAGTGATGACAACAATATGAAAAACAAGCCATGCTCCAGACAGCCATGCAGGTTTTTATGAACATGGCATGCAAGCTCCTGTTCATTACTGGCAAAAATGTATAGACAGTGGTACTGATAATCCTGAAAAATAGCATTTCATAGCTGAGAATTTGCTCTATCAGACAGTGCTGTATCTCTTGTAATTTCCACAGAAATAAATAGGAGGCATTACTTCTGGAGCTGCTTAGGTAGAATATTTTTATTGAGGCCTAGAGGAAACTGCACATCAGTGGAGAAGGAAGACTTGTAGTGTGTGTTGACCTACAAACCATTGCGTTTATTGGAGTATAAGGATAGTCTCCCCTACTAGTAGAGAGTAAAAAGGATGGAAAATTCTGTAGATTGCTTTCTGGCATTTTGGGAATCACAAAGGACAAACATAAATGAAATATACTTCTTTTTCATGATGTGATGTAATTCTGAGACATTTCTAATAAAGATTAAAAAATCACTGAGATTTGAGCAGTTCTTCATTTTTATGAGCCACTTCATCTCTTTTTTACATTCTTGTTTGTTTTATATCTTGTTGAAGTCTCATTTCCTCTTTTGTATGCAACTGTAGACTACTGAATGCAAATGAAACAGGAAATTACAAAAGGAAATTTAATATCCCCACTCAGCTTCCATTATTGCTACTCTCACTTCTTTTGTAGTATCAAGATTGGCAAAGAATTAGAGAAGATTAATGATCCTCGCAACTGCATCCCATTCATTAGGGATCTGCTAACTACGAAATATTGCAATATTGCATTTATTGTTTTTCTACAATATTCTTTTAATCTGATCCCTATTTTCTTTAATCTTAAGAATAGTATTCAATTTAAGTGTATGAATCATTGGTGGGGCCACTCCCTCTTGTAACAGGCATTCACCCCTCTACTGCAAGAACCGTAAGACCTGTTTTATTACAACTGTCATTTCACGGTGAGATAGCTATTAGTTGGATTTCAGTTTAGGCAAGGTAATTTTAAGCCATTTTCTATTTGTTTTGGTGGAAATCTTTCAGTAAAATCCCATCACTAATATGTTTTCTGAGAAAATTTAAATTTTCCCCATTTTAGGAAGCTTCCAGCTACACCTATTCATGCTATAAAAAAAATATTCAAAACCTGGAACTTGTCACACTTACTGTTTACTCTAGAGCACTTCTGAGACACGCAAATGAGCTTTGGTTCCATGTTTCTCAGTGCTGCAATGATGAGAAATTAAGCAGATACCTTAAAGAATGCAATCCAAAATCTTCACACATCTTCACTGAGCATATAAAGGATAACTGAATTCATTTAGAACTCACTACATGTATTTGACAAACTGCAGGTGGCACAATAAGAGAATTTTAAATTTAAAAATGTAGTACAATGAATGAAATATATGCCCTTAATGGATTGTCTCCATGTTCTTTCTCCTTAGTTTTAGAACAGTGTGCTCAGGAAATAATGACAGTCAAAGTGGTAGCCATAACAGCCCTGTGAGATTTTGATAGGCTTTTAACTGGAGTTCTGATATTTAGGGAATAAAAGTTTTCC
The DNA here is from genome assembly GCA_035772895.1 of Perdix hodgsoniae. NCBI lineage: Eukaryota > Metazoa > Chordata > Aves > Galliformes > Phasianidae > Perdix > Perdix hodgsoniae. The sequence continues at coordinate 3,173,749 of JAPSGF010000081.1, read as the reverse complement.
ACATCAGCTTAGGTAGAAAAATATATACAAAGAACTTGAACTTTTTGAACTGAAATATGTTCAAAATTAACTGCACTGCTGCTTATCTACAACTCCAGGTCTTGTACTGCTGGTAGACAAAGACTCTCCCACAAGAAATAACTGCAGTGTAAAAGAATAGTATTTATTAACTAGATCTCTATCTACTTTATTCACAGTAATGTGAATCCAAAAACAACTATGCAAAACCAAGTATCTATGTAGCCATGTCTTCTGTCATAAAAAGTCGTCATAAAAAAAGTTGACCTCCCCCTGCGAGGCCACATTGAGAATATAGTGATTATTTATGGGCTCCACAGTTCAAACATGACAAGGATCTCCTAGAAGGAGTCTAGGAAGAAGAAGGGCCACAGGGATGATAAAAGGCCTGGAGCATCTCCCTTATGAGGTAAGGCAGAATAATCTGGGCCTGTTCAGCCTGGGAAAAATAAGACTGAGAGGCTATCTGATAAATGTTTATAAATATCTAAAGGAAGGTGGGAAGCAGATGGGTGAGACCAGGCTTTTCCCAGTGGTGTGTAGCAGTAGGACAAGGAATGATTGCCTAGAACTTGAACACAGGAAGTTCCATACTAAGATGTGGAAGAAATTCTTTACAGTAAGGGAGTGCTGGAACAGGTTGCCCAGAGAGGTCGTGGAGTCTCCTTCTATGGAGATATCCAGCTCTGGATACTGACCTGTGCGACCTATTGCAGGGAACCTGCTTGGACTCAATGATCTCTTGAGGTCCCTTCCAATCCTGCAATTCGGTGGTTATGTGACTAGTATCTGGGTCAAGTTTCAAGCTCATAAACATGAGGGGAATTTTTAGATTCTAACTGCAGAGTGTGATGCCAAGGTGAGTTTTGAGGTATACATACACAGGAATCTGTTTAAACTGGTGGGAGCTAGGTCACATGAGTAAGGCAGAAGTTTGGATTGATGCAAAAGTAAGGACGGTGCTTAGGATACCAAAAAAAAAAAAAAAAAAAAAAAAAAGAGGAAAAAAAGAAGACTGCTGAAATAAGGGATTAAAGACTGCACCATGACACAACACACAGAGACCAACCTGGTGCCTAAGCACCATCTTGTGTGATGTCAGGAAGGGTTACAACACTGGTTTCAGTATACAGACACAGTTGTAATTATGCAGCTGACACTGAATGACTAATCAATAATCTGTTGCCAAGAAAATGTTATGGTTTGTCCATAATCCACAAAGGATATAAGAAAACAGAGATGAAAGACAGAAACCTTTCTGATGCTAAAATATTATTACGTTTCTTTGGGTCCCTTTGATTTCCTTGAGTATCACAAAACAACTTTACAGTTTTGGTTTTTAATTTGCTTGAAAGATTTGCTTAGAGCTGCAGTGAATTCTACTAGTTACAATTAGAAGTTTAACTTCTCCTTCCCTTTTTGCAGTACCTCAGCTGGGCTTCATGTATACCTGAAGTACACTTGGCACCACCTTGGCAGCAGTTCCCATACTAACACAACCCCAAGTGTTTCCCGTACAAGTTGTTTTTCCAAGTAATTAGTCTCAGAAGAAAATAGCATGGAACTGAATGAGAGCTGGGAAATCGGAACAGAAAAAGTAGCCAAATAATTAATTTAACAGTATTAAACTATCTTCACTGAGAAAACAGGCACAAATATCCGGAAGTCAAAATAGACTGACAGATGCACAGTGCTACTGTAATATTTTTATTAGTTGGCAGCTGTGGTGAGTTTGACTAACAAGCATTTTAATTTTATGAATGTAACGGGCATCACACAGATGGGTTTGTGATGGAAACAATGAGTAAATCTCTCACAGGAATCAGGAGATGATGCAGAGTTCAATTTATTCATTGAAGTTCTAAAGCCCTAGGCAAACCTATGCAAAAGTTTGGCTTTATTAAAAGAGAGGTAGAATATAAAATAAATAATACCACATGCAAAATAAAATATTTCTGAAATGGATTTCTAATAGCACATACTATAATACTATAAGAACAGATCATACATCTACCAATCATATTTGTTTATAACAGATTATCATAAATAGAGTTCTGACATCTTTACTGTTATTAAGAAGCCACTGTAAGATAGAAACACCATTGTTTTGTTGCTCTGCTAAAACACTGAGATCTTCTTTGTTAGGTCAGCATAAAAATGACCTTCTGTGAATTCATCTTTAAAAGCAACTTGTAATTATGTTCAAGTATATGTTCAGAAAGGGAAGTCCAAATCCAGGACATGAGAGGCATATGGACAATCCAAGTGCTGTGGGAGTCTGTGAGGTGTCTCTCAAAAAAGCTGGTGATGCAAAAGATTAAGTTTGCTAGTGATTGAATCATCTGGGTTATTCAGTTTTACTGGTCAAATCTGAAAGTAAGCCCAGTGCTGAGCATCTGTCTTATGAACACAAATTCCTTTGAAGCATCTAAAGTTGGGTTTGGATACCCACAAGCCCATGGGGCCGCATGGATTGCACCCTAGAATGCTGAGGGCATTGGTGGATGTGGTTGCCAAGCCACTCTCCATCATTCTTAGCACTCCTGGCTAACCAGGGATGTCCCAGCAGACTGGAGACTGGCAAATGTGACACCCATCTTCAGAAAGGGCAGGAAAGATGACTGTGGTAGCTCCAGACCTATCAGTCTCACCTCAATGCCAGGGAAGGTTATGGAATGGATAATCTCTGGTGCCATCGTGGACCAGTGGTCAACCAGGGAATGAGAGCCAGTCAGCATGGGTTTACAAATGGTAGATCCTGTCTGACCTGAAACTTGATTTCATCCTATGACAAGGTGACCCACTTAGTGGATGAAGATAAGGCTGTTGTGGTCTACCTGGGCTTCAGTAAAGCCTTTGACACTGTCCCCCACAACATCCTCATGGAGAAGCTGACCGCCCAGGGTTTGGATGGGTGTATGCTCTGCTGGGTGAAACACTGGCTGGATGGCCGGGCCCAAAGAGTTGTGGTCAGTGGAGTTAAATCCAGTTGGCTGCTGGTCATGAGCAGTGTTCCCCAGGGCTCGGTGCTGGGGCTGCTTCCATTTAACATCTTTATTAATGATCTTGATGAGGGGATTGAGTGCACCCTCTGTAAGTTTGCAGACAACACCAAACTGGGCGGGAGTTTTGATGTGTCTGAGGGGAGAAAGGCACTACAGAGGGACCTGGATAGACTGGATCGATGGGCCAAGGCTAACAGCATGAGTTTCAGTAGGGCCAAGTTGGTCACAACTGCATTTTGGTCACAACAAATGCAGGCGACCCTACAGGCTTGGGGAGGAGTGGCTGGAAAGCTGCCTGATGGAAAGAGACCTTGGTGTGCTGATGGACAGTCGGCTGAATGTGAGCCAGCAGTGTGCCCAGGTGGCCAAGAAGGCCAATGGCATCCTGGCTTGTATCAGGAATGGTGTGGTGAGCAGGAATGGGGAAGTCATCCTGCCCTTGTACTCAGCACTGGTGAGGCCTCACCTCGAGTGCTGTGTGCAGTTTTGGGCACCTCAGTACAGAAAGGACGTGGAGCAGGTCCAAAGAAGGGCAACAAGGCTTGTGAAGGACTTAGAGAATGTGCCCTATGAGGAGAGACTGAAAGAACTGGGTTTGCTGAACGTTAATGCAGACCAAAGAGTGGAAGCGAGTACAGTGAGGCAGTGGGTGGTGCGTTTCAGCAGCGCCGACAACAGCGAGTGGTGACCTCTGCTGGTGCAGGTTTTTATGAGCACATAGGATCCTGTTCATCACTAGCAGAAGTGCAAAAGCGACTATGTTGATTGAATCACAGAATCATAGAATGGCTTCGGTTGGAGGGGATCTCAAAGATCGTCTAGTTCCAACTCCCCCTGATGTAGGTATGGGGGCAGTTTTTGAAGAACAACATTCTGTAGCTGAGAATCTGCTCAATTGAAAAGTGTTACTGTGTTCTTTGTTTCGGTTGCAGTTTCCGTGGAAATAAATAGGAAGGAAGCATTGCTTTCAGTGCAACCTACATATATGTGGCCCAAAGCATTCCCTCTTTACTCACTGCAGCCCAGGCAAGTCAAATCATTGAATACTCATGAGTTAAGGCATTGTTTTCTAACCTTTCTCCCATTTCCAAATCTTTCTGTTTCTTTCTTTGATAAAATTCTGAGGTTTTCCCCTGTGGTTTACAGCATTCCTTGGACCCTATCTGTCACTAAGAACTAAATTCCTTTCTACCATCACATCTATTTTAAAAGTCTGTTTGTCCATAGTGCCAACTTGATGCGCAAAACAGTTACCCCACCTGCTCAATTGCATTCCACCCAGTGTCAACATGCCCAGTCTCTCAAATGTGTGCCCTTGAACACAGCACCGTCCACTGGATCACTGGATCCATTCTTTTTTTTCTTCCACTGAGAGGATAGAGGAGATTGCTCCAGAATTACAAAAACATAGAATATTCCCAAATGGAAGGGATCCCACAAGAATCCTTGAGTCCAGCTGCTGGCTCCACACCAAACCACCCAAAATCCAAACCCTTAGTGTGAGAGCACTTTGAACTTCAGCAAGTTGGGGTTGTAACCACTGCCCTAGGGTACCTGTTCCAGTGTTTAATCACCTTCTCAGTGCAGAAACTTCTCCTAGCACCCAGCCTGCCCATCTCCTGACAGTTCCATGCTGTTCCCTCAGGTCTTGTTGCTGCCTCCAGATAGCAGAGATCAATACCTACCCTTCTGCTCTTTTTATGAGGAAGCTGTAGGCTGCCTTGAGACCTCCCCTCCTCTTCTCTACCCTGAACAAATAAATGGACCTCAACATTCATCATATAGCTTGCTCTCTAGACACTTCTTCATCTTTGTAGCACTCCCTTGGAAACTCTTCCAGTTTTATGTTCTTCCAATACCACAGTGCCCAAAACTGATCACAGAATTCAAGGTGACACTGTAGTTTAAATAAAGAAAGAAAGAAAGGAAAATCCAAGAAACTATGGGGCAGTTAATCTCACATCTGTGTCTGGAAAGATCACTGAGATGATTATGTGGTTATAGCATTGGTGGATAAAGGAAGAACAACTGATGCCCTCTACTTCATATTGTGCAATGCACTTCACACTGTCCTTCCTCTAAAAAGGAGAGGTGCATTGATTTGAAGGACAGGCCTCTCATTTGGTAAGGAATTGGATGGATGATCACATTCAAAGATGGACTTGATATCCAGTGACAAATGATGTCCCTCCAGGGTCTACACTGGAGATGGTATTTTTTTACATCAGTGACACAGTGGGATTGAGTACACATAGCAAGTTTATGGATAAACTAAGCCGAGTAATGCAGCTGTCACACTGGAGGGAAGGGATGCCATACAGAGAAACCTGGACCCATGAAGTTCAAGAGACTCAACAGGGCCATCTGCAATAATCCTACACCTGGATCAGGGAAATCTCAAACATTCATACAAAGTGGGTGATGAGTGGATAAAAAACAGCTCTGTGGAGAAGGACTTGGAGGTATCAGTGGAAGAAAAATGCAGTATACCCCAGCCATGTGCGGTTGTATCCCAGAAAGTAAATGGCATTCTGCACAGCATCTAACGAAGCGTACCTAGCAGATTGAAGAAGGTAATTCTCCCCCTCTACACTGCGTTCGTGAGACCCCATCTGGAGTACAGCATTCAGCTTTGGGGGCTCCAACATAAGAAAAATGTGGACATGATAGTACTGGTCCAGTGGAAAGACGTAAGGATGGCTAGAGGGCTGGAGCACCTCTCCTATGAGGACAGGATGAGGGAGCCCATGTTGTTCATCCTGGAGAAGATAAGGCTCCAGAAGAATTTATAGCAGCCTTCTAGTACTTAAGTGGGACTTAGAACAAAGATGAGGATGAACTCTGTGTCAGGGAGTGAAGTGATAAGAAATGGGATAGTGGATTTAAAGTAAAAGAGGGTAGATTTAGATTAGATATTAGGTAGAAATTCTTCATTGTGAGGATCAGTACAAGTGTTAAAGACCAGGCTGATCTCATTACAGGTGTCGCTCTTGACAGGGTGTTGGAACTTGAAGTTCTCTTCCAACACAAATCATGATTCTATGATTACACATCATACACAGAAATGTGAGTGGTAAAAATAAAGTATCCGATGTTTAGAGGGTGAAATCTAGCAAAAATACTATAAGCAGGGAGTTCACTGACATGACTACAAGTTTCTTTTAGCCCTTTATTCCATGGATCAGTAACACTAGGCAAACTTAGTTCAAAGCTTTTGTGATTTGTTCTGGAGCAAATATTCACACATGAAAATCTCATTAGCGAAACTGACATGTGGAATCAAACTCTATAACCACAAAGTAGTTATAAAAGCAGCTATGTTTTAATCAGCGCTGCGCAGACACCGGGTGCAAGGGGGATCGCTCCTCCTAACTTGCACACCAACAAGCAAAAGCATTACAAATTTATGAACAGATCTTATTTCTTATACTCAGAAGATTCGTCGACACGACCATTGACTCATTTACACGCTGCCCTCTCCCCCGACACACGCACAGTCGGTAGCGAGGGTCTCCCTCTGGTGGTCTTGGGGACGAAGTCAGACGCCTTCCTAGGCCTGACCTTTTTACCTTACGGCAGCTGCCCCACTCAAAGTGGTCAAAACCAATTTCTTTGGGCTGCTCCTCCCCTCATGTTTGCGCGGTTCCTTTGGTTCTGACAGCAGAGAGGTCGACAAGTCCTGCTTGTCTTCCCCTATTGTTTCTCTAAGTTTAGTATACTTAACCCTTATGTGAGTAGCCTGATCTACCTAATTCCTCATCTCAAAATTCTACAAATGCACATTGCTTCTGATGGAACAGAAAACACCATCATTATAAACACACCACTGTCTCAGAATTCCTCTATGTTAAAAATTACTTTTTTTTTCCAGAAAGGAAAAAAAATTCTTTACTAAGTCCATTCTCTTTCAACCTCTCTAGAAATTTTGTTCAAACAGGATGGGTAGTTGCATTGGTTGTTTTGATAGGCATTGCAATAAGAAGCAATTTCTGAGTAGTGATTTTGTTGCTATTTCCACTGTCTCTTTCAAGGAGACGAAGATTTTGTGTAAATGAGCAAATAAATACATGTGTGACTGGCATCAGAATAGCAACATAAGACTGTCATTATCTAGAAAAGGCAGAATCAGACAAGATATAGCGAAACTTCCTTGTGATTTATTAATACAAAAATTACCTCATGAATTAAAAAACACTATAAAAGTACTGAGCATTAATGGCCAAGTTTCAAATTGAGAAGGTCAGCTTGAGCAGCATCTCAACATCTCTCATTTTGTTTCAAACTAAAGATTTCCACATTTTGAGTTCTGTCATGTCCTTTCCCTATGGCAGGGCAAACAATCTGTTATCCAGTGCAAGGGGACTCCTGTGGCTATTTGGGATCTAATACCAAGAAAACATTAAAGCAGATAATTAATAAAAACTGGTGGAAAAGTTTGCAGCAGATTTAACCAAGATGCTAATAAAATTGGTCAGAGAGTTTAAACTGAAAGAACAGTGAAAAAATCTTACTATTTTTCATATATGTATATCTAATTATATCATTAAAATTATATGCAGAAGAGCTGGGACACTGCCATATCTGACCTTAGTAACACACTAGAAACCAGCAGCTTCTTTTCAGAATTTGTTTGTAGCAGATTTCAGGCCTGAGAGCTCCTCTCCATCTGCAGACCTTGTGTGGGATACTCTTACTTCTGTAACTGAATTCTCAAATAAATTCTTATCTACATCCTCCTCTTTGCAGTGTAACATAAAGTTAACACATATAATTCTGAAACAATGAGATCTTTCTGGTGCTGATCCAGAATATCATGAGAAACAGTTACTCAGCATAGTCTGTTTGAATACTATATGAATACGGGTGAAGCATTTTCTTTCCATCTCCTTTGTTTTTCAGAATTTTATTTTAAAATGTTGTGCTTTAGAATGATAAATTATATATATATATATAAAGATAGAAGATCAGTGCAAGCAAATAAAGTTGCACATTACCCTAAAACCAGAAAAGATATTTTTCAGTTCAGTCACACTCCTGAAAATCCAAAATGCACATATAGTTCCACAACTAATCTACAAACACATTTGCCAATGCCATGTGCTCAGAATATATAACCATATTTAGAAGTCACTACTTGATATTGGTGTATTTCATTACCCTAAAGATAACTGACTCGTTACTTAAAATTCCTCCCTGCTCCAAAAGTCCAAATATTTACGTGTAAGGAACTTGCTAACTTCTTTCTGGAGCTCATATGACATGGTTGCCCAAAATAGGAGGTTGAGCAGACTCAGTAATGCAGGAAATCCTTCCAAGTTCAGTGTGTCTAAATGTTTAAGCTCTCTGGATTTCATAAGACTTTGAGAAAAGCTTAAATTTATGTGCCCTTTGAGTATGCTGCGTAAGAGCTTTGAAGGTTGCATAATGGTTGGTTTGCCAAGTGACATCACAGACCTGTTACATTAACAGTGGAAATAGCTCTAACCAAGACTTACACATTTATCTGAGGATTACCTTATAGTTGGATATGAAAATAGTTGTTCTGCTCATATACTCCCTATCTGTTTCAAGAGGCTAAATGCCTTCATTTCCTCAAGTCACTTTGTTCAGCCTGCAGCGTTCAGCAAGATGAAGGCTGTCACAGAAAGGTGTGACAGCAATAGACAGTTCAAGCCCAGAGAATCGAGCATTATAGGATCAGAGTGAGCTGCCCATCTTCACACGTCTGGATCTATTGAGTGCTGTGAGTTCTGCATTCCTCATCACTGATACTTTGCAATAAAAACAAAAGCTACTAACAGTAACAACTCAGTCCAGTAACTCTGGGTGGCTCTGGCTTTATTCTGGAAGCCATCAAGACAGTACAGCAGTTATACGATAGGGCCCAGTTACTCAATAGCTCTCATTTTTCACCTCTTAACAGTTGAAAAGGAGAGTCCAAAGCCAGATTAGCATTGGCTTAGATGCTTAAGTAGGCAGAAGATCTCAGGGATACCGTGTCTGAGCTCTAAATTGTTTTCTACATTAGTGAATATGACACAGGGTAAGACCTCTTTACAAGAATAGTTCTTAGCAAGGGGCTGAGCCATAAATGAAATACCAGCAGCTTGCTAAAGCAGGCAGAAAGCCATGAGAGTAGGCAGGCACATATTTCTAACACAGTATGCGATTAAAAAAAAAAAAAGCTGTAATATTATTACAGCCAAAGACCAGTGCACATTCTTCTCCTTCCCAGTTACTTACCAACTGCTATGCATGCCACACACAGGTATTTCTTGTGCCACATCTTTAAGATGCAATCTGAGATAATGCTGGCTGTGAGTATGCCCCAATTTCTTTGCACTGACTACATAAAATAATACAAATTTCTGCGGTAAAAGAGGATGCTATGGTTAGCTATCATTCTGTGCCAATAGAGTTAATGTTTCTCCCTGCCAGTCCACTCTTACACCAGCACACGAACAACTAAATCACTGGGACTCCACTAGTATAAAACTGGTAGGAGACAATGGGAAGCCAAATCCAATCTACCAATTAGAGCAGCTCAGTCTTGTGGAAATGTTAAGGGTTGTACTGTCATCACTTAGAAAGAATGAACTTGGATTTCTTTTACTAAAGATATTCCTTCTGCTTGCAAATCTCCATTATGTGTCATACAATAATATATCCACTGACTATTCATATCTTACTTGAGCACTGATAAATCCACAAGTGTATTCAGCTCAGCTATGTTCAGTTTTGAAGTTGAATATTGCACCAAAAATCTGAACGTGCACCAAGCATGCAGTCTTTCATTCATTCTGGATACTCAGTTTTCAGAATTTTACCTGGAGAGAATGTTCCAAACCTGTAGCCAAAAACTTGTAATGAAGGAAGTAAATACTATTTAGCTTTCTAAAAAACTGTTAGGAACCTAAGGAAGAAGCTCATGTTTGAGTATACATATACTATTTAGGAGCTGCTGTGTAAAGAATTTATTTACAAGCAACAGCTATTGCATACATGGCAAAGAATGCTGACACTGTGCATTGAGTTGAAAACTTGATACCATCTCACCTGCCTTAAAAGACTCTAGCTTGTCCTAGTTTGTCCTTTCCAAGGATAGATAATGGAAAAATATTGTCTCTGGAGATAGCCACTCAAAGTCGTTATCACACTCATTAAATTATTCTCTGCTGTTCTATCTTATTTTAATTCTTGCCCTCATCTTTGCTGTACCTGTAGTTCTTCCAAGAGCCCTCTAAACAATACGAATTACACTTGATATGCACGTTTCATTATTTTATCCTCTTTATCTTCTTTATAAAAGAAAACCTAGGGAAAACAAAAACAAAAACAGTGATGATGTGCATAGATGTTCTTGTTTCTGTAAAGTTCAAAGGAGGAAATTATAAGTGTGCTCATGAAAGGTAGTTTAAGCAGCAGCGCAGACTCAGTGTCATTTAAATCAATAAACAATCATGCAACTACAATAAATAACAATAATTACAGGATTTGGTTTCTTTAAAATATTATTCACAAAGATCTCAGCAAAGTAGGAATAAAGAAAAGAGAATTACCAGAAAAAAATTCTTGGTAGTAACACAACTTTGAAGGACTGATATACAAAGAGCTCTTCACTAACATAATACCAGGGTGTCTACTTGACTGAAATGATTTCCATGGAAAGGAGCCAAAAAATAATTTAATCACTTAGTTTACTTAAAAAACCAAATAAATAATCACTGACATTATTTTGTAAACATTGCTGCTATGGTCTTGTGTTGAAAAGGAACGATCTCACTGAAGACATGCCAAAATTAAATTTCAAAAATGATCACAATCTAAAATTGCACTGAGACATGAGACTCTGGAAAAATGCTTTTCCCTTTGGAAGCCAATGGATGGAGGAGATTGCAGTGCATTATTACAAGTAGGCACATTCCTACCTCATTTTAGTACTGTTACGTGCACTCTGCAGCAATTCAGGTAAGCATGTGATGCTGATTCTTCCCAAGTTTAGGAAAACATAATCATAATCACTATCTTCCCTGTGTTAGAAGAGCCTTCCAGGCATCTAGCAGAGTGGAAGTAGGAGTAACTTTCCTTTTTTTTTTTTTTTTCCCTTCCCAATATTATATAAAGACAGCAGCAGATTTCCTTTTGATTTCTGACTGCCTGAGACTTTTTTTTTTGCCTTTGCCTGAGACTTGCCCAGCCAAATGCTTTTCAGATAAAAAGATTTCTTAATTTTTAAAGCAAAGATGTCAGTTTGGACATCTTCCAAAGATGTCAGGGACGCTATTTTAGCAAATGCAACACATCTGAAAAATCAAAGGTCTCTCTCTCAAAGGGAAATGCATTAGATATCAAACTACCTGCTTAGGAAATTGCCATCTAGAGAAGGGCTCCGAGAAAACTGCACAGCAAACCCCACTGGCATGGGATATTCTGTTGTTTAAGAAACACTAATCCTTTTCTGCATTTTGACTTTGCTAGCCTCACCAGAATTCTCAGAAGGAATCTTTGAGATGTGACTTGAGATGACATTTCTGAAATGCTGCCACTGCCAATTTTATACCCAGGTTGCAATTCACGCATTGGAGTTCTTAACAAAAGAGAAAGTAACAAAGCATTCAAATATTTGGTAAGAAACCAGTCAGTTCTTGGTTGGCCATCTTTAAGTCATTTATTTCTTCCAAAACTTTTAATTTAGTCATTCGTCTGTCACCACTTAATCTGATGTCACACAGATCATTTTAGCATACAGGAAAAGCAGTTTTTTAAGAGAACGGTGCAGTGCTGCATTATAAGGATGCACATAAGCTTATCTTGCATTACGCATACTAAGCATTATAAAGGACATTAGCTTGTTTTTCATTATTTTCATGAAACAAAAAGGTTATGAAGTTCTCACTGGTACATGAGCTAGTTGTGTGATACAGAAGTCCTAAACTCAAAAATAAAGCTTATTTATAGTACTATAGTACTTTGCAGAGAAGATTGTTTTGCAAAAACTTTGCATCATTCTTCTTCCACTGGGATGCAGCTAGACTTAAAGTACAATTGTTAGCATGCCAAAATCTTTGCAAATAAACCTGCTGATGTCCTGAGGTCACCAAGCACTGAGAAGACCACGCAGATTAACTATTTGGCAGAACTATATGGGCATCTCAGTGCGCACTTCTGCAAACCAAGCTAAATAAAACCTGAATGCTTCAGGGAGGCTTGCAGAACTGTTGTAAAGCAATAAGCAGTGCCACTTCCATGGGATTAAATCAGGTATTCATTCCTGATAGCTGTATATTTAGCAGCCATAGTACAGTATTTAAATCATGAGCACAGGACTATGTAGAACAGTTCACTTGCTTACCATCTTTCTTGTCTCATCTCGTGTAGTTCCCTGCTGGGCTACTGCCCAAGGAGTCCTTAGTTAATTGAATATAATTATTCGGCATCCTACTTTCAAATGTTAATGCAGTTTCATCTCTCCTTGTAACACAATACAACTGAAAGCCACAACTGTTGTCTGGTGCATGTAATTCCTTCTTACTCGATACATTCACCTCCATAATAATGCAGCAATTTGCCAGTTGTGGTTGATCTTTAAGTATAATGTACGATGATGTGTAAATTAGTAATGAAAGTTAGTTAAAGGTGTTCTCTTAAAACATGGATGGTTCTTCACTGAAAGACAAATTTTATGAGCATTCAGCTCTAGTCTTTCTGTCATTACTCATTAATAAATTAACAAGGCACTCAATTAACATGTTCATCGTCACCTGAGATTGACAAGATGCAGAAAGTAGGGAGGAAAAAGAGGATGTGTTTTCATTGAAACTGAATGCACCAATGCCAATAAATGTCCGTCAAGGCTGAGGGAGCTTGTAATCAGCTTGGAACATCTAGATAGCCAGTTTGTGTTGCACTGCCTCCTCAGAGCTCTTCTGTGTCATTTAAAAAGGGCAGTTTTTTGTCTTGCTTTGCCTTTTTTTTTTTTTTTTTTTTTTTTAACCAGATAGAAAGGTGTGTTGTTTCAACTGGGACACTTAAAATAATTAAGGTGCTTTGAAAGGTAATGCTATTCATATCCTAAATGTAAATTAATAGCTTTGCTTTGAAAACTTTCCTTTGTTTCCGTTTGTTTCTTTGTTTTATTCTGTGGTGAAAAAAAATGTAGAAAATGAAGAAAAGAAACTTTAGGAGATAAAATAATGTTTTAAACAATATTTTGGTAAAATATGATTTTGAAAAAAAAAAACGAGGTAACGTTTTAATGTAAAAATTGATTTGATTAAAATATTCAAACTGGTTCTGCCAAATCATCACAGAACGTATGTGCTATAGAACTAAGAAAGTTCTTCTTTATTTAGCCTTTTTTGAAGTGTTCTGGGGTAGACGTTTACCTAAAAATGAACACGTAGGCAATTCCTAGTATTAACAGAAGTTGGGAAGTTACTGCAAATACCTCAAATTCAAGATTTTGGATATCTGAGAAAAGATTTTGCCACACCTATCAATGTTCAAGAGACATCTGGATAATTCCTGTAATAGTATGCTTCAATTTTTGTTAGTCCTGAAATAGCCATATCAAGTCTGACTTGACATTCTTTCTTGGTCCCTCCAACTAAACTATTCTATTCTGCTTAGTCCTGTTAACTTAGTTCATTAAAGACACTTTTTCCTGTACTCCAGTTATTTCAAACATTCAAGCTTGTTGTAGATGTGAATGTAATGAAACATTTCAGCACAGAGTCGGAGCCTTTTCTAAAGTCCAGGTAGACTACATCCACATCCTTTCACCTATCCACTAGATTGTCACCTGATCATAGAAGATCAGGTTGGTCAAGTAGGACCTGTCTTCCAGGAACCCATGCTGGCTAGGCTCAGATCCTTGATCATCCTGCACATCGGCTCTCTTATCACACCCAAGACAAACTGCTCTACGACTTTTCCCAGGACTGATGTCAGACTGATAAGCCCATAATTTCCTGGATCCTCTTTCCAACTCTACTTGTAGATAAGTGTCCTACTGGCAAGCCTCTGGTCATCTGGGGACTTCTCTGGCAGATGAGGACTACTGGCAAATGATGGAAAGGAGACAAAAACCCTCAGTGACATGTAACCTAGTATGTAATTACTCAGCAGGATGGGCATAGTGGGTAATTACCACTTTAAGATTTCTTTCCATGGGCAAACACCACCCAGTCAACAGGCACCAAAGGCAGCACTTCTACTCTGCAGCAGAAAACTCACTAGCACTGCTCAACCAGACAGGTCCTGGTCAGCCACCCAGTCCCCGTGTGTGGCACTTCCACCATACTCTGCCTTCAGCAGTTTCGGATGCATGGGGAGATGTTCTCTCCACCATAGTTTTCACTTTAGGTAGAAGATTGCCTCACTAAAAGTCTAGCCAAAGGCCAGTCTAGTTCTTGACAATATTCCTGAAAGTCAGAATGTGTTTATTTCTCTCAGCTTCTGTTCAAGTTGTATTAAAAGAATATAAAGCTATCAGTAGTTGCTTAACAACATCCATCTATTGCTTTTGGTCTTCTGTTCATATCAAATTATTTCAGTCTGGTAGAGCTGGGCAGAAAAAGCCATGCTTCTTCTATCAGCACTGCCTTGGTATAGACTTCACCAAACAACACTTGTTTCCATGGACATTTACTAGACATTTGAGATCAGGAGAGAGGAATATGAACTTACACGGTAATTCTAGAAAGAAGAGATCAGTGAAATAACAGCAGTGTTTCTGGGGTAATCCTTGTGGAGCCTGTTAACAAGGCTTTCTTTCTTCAGCTGTAAGAGGTGCTGCTCTCACAGGCTTTCATCCAGATGGGGGATTTCAACCACCCATGTATCCACTGAAAAAGAACATGACAAGATGCAAGCACTCCAGGAGACTGCTGGAGTCTTCCTGGAAGACATGTCAAGGCACAGGAGGGACAAGGAGGTGATCTGAGACAGATATCATGACTTCACCAAGGACAAGTCGCGCCTAACCAATCTGGTGACCTTCTATGATGGAGTGACAGCATCAGTGGACAAACAAAGTACAACTGTCATCTATCTGGACTTATGCAAGGAGTTTGACATGGTCTCACACCACATCCAGACACCACATCCACAACCAACATTATCTACATTCAGTAGATAAAGAACTGATTTAGATGGTCGTAGCCAGAATGTTGTTGTCTGTGGCTGCACATCCAGATGGAGGTCCCTCAGAGGTATTTCTTAGGACTAGTGCTTTTCAGTATCTATATCAACAACATAGAAAGTTGGATTGAGAATATCCTCAGCAAGACTGCCAATGACACCAACCTAAGTGGTTCAGCTGATCACTGTAGAAGTATAAAAGGTGATGGGAGAGATGCCATCCAGAGGGATCTGGACATGCTCGAAAAGTGGGTATACAAGAACCTAATAAAGTTTAACAAGGCAAGTACAAGGTACAAGGTATTGCACTTGGATCAGGGCAATCCCAGATATGAGTACATACGGGGAGAATAATACATTGCAAGCAGCCTTGAGGGCAAGAACTTAGATGTCCTAATGAATAAAAGGCTGGACACACGTCAAGACTGTGCTCTTGCAGCCCAGAATGCCAACAGTATCCTGGGATGCATCAAAAGAGGGTGGCCAGAAGGGAGATGATTTTCCGCCTCTCGTGAGGCCCCACCTGGAGTCTGGTGCCCCCAGTGCAGGAAAGATGCAGAGCTCTTCGAACAGGTCTGGAGAGGGCCAAAAAATGATCAAAGGTCTGGAGCACCTCTCTTACGATGAAAAGTTGGACAAGTTGTGTTTGTTTAGCTTGGAGAAAAGAAGGCTCTGGGGAGACCTCATTGCTGCCTTCCAATACTTCCAGCTTACAAGCAGGAAGGGGACTGACTTTTTCCATGGTCTGATAGTAACAGGACCCTCTTTTAAATTAAAAGAGAGTAAATTCAAATTAAATGTTAGAAAGAAATTTTTTACCTGGACAGTGGTGAGGCACTGGAAAGGCTGCCCAAAGAGTTCGTGGATGCCCCACCTCTGGAGGCTTTGAAGGCCAGGTTGGATGGGTCACGGGCAGCCTGATGTTGTGGCAGGTAACCCTGCCCATAGCAGGGGCCTGGAACTAGATGATCTTTAACGTCTCCTCCAACCTAAGCCATTCTATGATCTTCAGATATTCTGCTTTCTGTTTAAACAAAAAGAAATACTGCGGCTTTTTCTAAACCTGGGCACATTTTTGTTTTGGTGATCTCTGCTAAGGAATGTAAATTCAGTTTTTATCACTACTTTCTTTCACTACTATTTTTTCTATTTCCATGTCACTTACATAGCAAGTGAAAAAAATGAAAAGCATGCTTCTGACACATTATTTTACAGCTTGTCACAAAAAAAAGATAAATCTGTGACTTCTGTATAATCTACAACAACTTGAATCAAAGTTGTAATGGCTGTGATAGAAGAATATTTTATAACAATTTATCTTCTAGTTATTTCATTTGACCAACTTCTTTCCTAAGCACCACTGCAGATCTGCAGTCTTACTGAAATCTACCACTTTCATGACTCCACAAAAGCATGTAGTTTGCCTTCTAGCCTACTCCCAAGAAAGTAAAATCATAAGATACTTAAAATAATTTTTGTCTCTTCCTGCCTGGGTTGCCAGAGAAGTCTTTTCCCATTTAACTTGACTGTTATTCAAAATTGTTAATTCCTTCTTATTTAGATTGAGATAATAGACACCACCAGTCTTCAAATCATAATGTACTAACTTGTCTCAGTTTTCTTTCTTCATTTTAAAGCTGTTTTGCAAAGTAAATTGCTCAACCCTCTGCTTAGCTGATAATTAATTCATCATAGTCTGATAGGCTGGTTGGTCTTAAAGTTGCACTGGCTAAATAGAATGGTAGAAGTCAAGAAACCCAGATTCCCTTGTCTTAATTTGAAAGCCAGGAGCTTTCACTGCACCTCACTTTGTCTTTGTAAGCATTCCGGCATTACAGAAATATACAGTGAAAAATTTCAATAAAAAACAGTTTGATGAAAAAATACTGCTTGCATTAAGTTATATTAAGAATGAGACAACCTGGAAGAAGCTGATGAAGGTGTTACAGCCTCTATGTTTCTAGCATTCTTTTTACAACATCTACAACTCAATTTTAAGTAAAGACAGCAACCTATGAAATAAAACTCCTGAAGCCTCAAGTCCTGCTCCTTTCTAGTAGATCAGTGTAAGTCTGGTGAATTATTTGCCAGACAACAGATGTTGAAAGTAACTCCTTAAGCATCACAGTGTGATTTTCACCACTAATTTGACAAAGATCTTTATCCAAAAATAATTCAGATGTTGTTCCTGTCCAGGTGTCTTTATAACCATATGCATTTGCAGCTTCAGAGAAATGGTGTTCAATATGGAATCTGGTGGTCACTTTGTAAGAGGGGCTTTAAACTAAAGTGCAGCTGACACCTGAACTGGTAAAGAGAGAGGGGTAGAGAGCTCAAATTGCAACCTGTAAAGCAGGTGTGTGTATCTCCTTAGTTGCTCATGCAATCTCATTGAAAAGAAGCTACCTTCTACTGCTCTAGTCCTTGCACAATGGCTACTGTCATTTTTCCTTCTGGGAAGATCCTGCCTTGAAAGAGTATTTCAGAGATGCTAATTTAGTATTTGCAATGAAGACAAGCTTCAGATCATTATCCCTGTAGTTTGTCTCCAACATGTTCCATCTTAATCACATGTAGATTGAAAAGGTGAAAGCTGCAAATTGTATGTTTAGATTTGAATTCTTATAATCACTCATGTTTATACAAATATACACCTGGGAAGAACTTCAAGATAGAAAAAAGCATGCCTCACCTACTGAAGTTACTGCTTTTCTTTGCTGCTCTGGGTGGGAATTCTTCAGCTTTTCTAAGTAGTATGTTCTGTTGATTTGCTATGTTATTAGTAAGATTAATGCACTAACTTGTCTCAGTTTTCTTTCTTCATTTTAAAGCTGTTTTGCAAAGTAAATTGCTCAACCCTCTGCTTAGCTGATAATTAATACAGAGGAAATCTCATGAATCTTTTCTGCCAAACATCACCAAAACCTTATGCTGTTCTTCAATTGACATTCATTTTTTCCCCCGGAGATCATAAAAAACAAGAATAGGTGTAGCAAAACATATTTCTGACAAAAAAAAATAAAAAAATGCTTGTCAAACCTCTTAGAAAGCTGCAGGAGGAACTGGGTACAAAGCCTTAAAGTTTTCCACTTCCTCTAATAGGTGGAATATTTTTAATTTTAATTCTCTCATATCAAATTTCTCCCCAGGTAACCAGCTTGGGGCACTGTCATGACCAGAAAATGTCTTTACATGTTACAATTCTGTAGGCCTGAAAGAGCTAAAAATAGATAGTAGGAAAGCATGAAACCACTTCATCACAGTGTATTCAAAATCAAGCTCATTTACATTTAAATAAACTTGCTAACAAACTTTCCTCTTGTCAGGTACACAAAAAAAGAAATAAGCCTGTCAAAAAAAAAAAAAAAAAAAAGCACACACAGAAAAGGAAAATGAAAAAATGAACAATAAAAAATGAAAAATAAAGTCATAAAGTATAATTTTACTTTATTAAAGAGACTTCTTCAAGTATTTGTAAGGCAGTGGAACTCTGAGACAGCAATTCAGTCTTGATAATTAAGTCGCTCTTTCCTGCACTTTTTCTTATAGCAAAAAATATTTATGCCAATCTTTTTCACAGAATGTATTGCTTGGAAATCACTTGTAAGAAGTCATGTGTACATCTGTCAGTAATGACAGAGCTGATTCCAAATCATTAATATGAACATGAGATGAAATATAGAAATCTTCAACAGAAAGAAAAAATTTTATCACATTGCAATGGCAATTACACTGGGCAACAAAAGTGAATAAACAAGCCAAAGTATTCAACAATGCCATTTAGGAAACATCTTAGGACATCTGATTAGAATAATTAGGGAGTAAGCAATTTCAGCAGAATACTTTGCAAAGGACATATATGAAACATGGTTGGTCTCAAGATGTCTAAATAATCAATGTTGAGAACTCTGCAGAATGAGTCACAAAGGATGAATTAGCAAAAGCATCTGAATTTGTATTTTAAGGTTTAACAGCAAGGTAATTACCTACTTCTCTGACAATATAATATTTGCATCGTAAAACACAAACCACTACTTGTCTTTACCTGCAATGTTTTTGCAGTATTTAAACAGTAAAAGATTTTCAGAATGTTTTGTGACCTTCTTATGAAAAACCTGAATTTAAAGTTTTGTATGCTTATGAGACAGCAACAAAGGAAGCTGAGCTGTCAGCTCCCAGCTGTGAATCTCTCATAGCTCAGAAAGAAACTCTGTGTAGGTGCAACAGAAAGTCAAGATCAGCCTTCTGGGCAGGCAGGACCTTGTACAGTAAATGCATTATTTGATATAGCTGCAGCAGGTACATCAATCTTCCCAAACACTCCACTTCAACATTTATTTTTAGGACTCTCTTGAGATGCCAAGGCCTGCAGGGCTCTCTCCTGTACAATTGAAAGCTGTGTGTCACCTGCTAGATGAGTGGAAAATACAGTCAGATAAGATGGGAACACATACTTGGATGGTTCTGTAGCTGTTTTGTAATTCCCATTGTCTACTGAGTCTGTTTGTTGTTTCTTTTTTTCTAATAATGAGAACGTTCGGATACTCTGGATGTTCTTTATTGAACATCCTATTATGCTCCATGGAGACAAGGACCTGAGGTTATATTTAGACAGTATTCAAACAAGTATCCGTAGGAGTGTGCACCTCAAATATTTGACTTTGGTTCATCAAAGGAATAAAAAATAGAAGTTATATATTTTTAAACAAATATGTCCAAACTAGCTCAGGGCAGGCAATGACAAATGCTCGTACCTTTATTTCACAGGGCATTTAAACACTTCTCTAGCTGCGAATCGGGTGGTTGATTGTGAGTGAAAATTACTGTAAATAAGCACATATTTACAATGCAGCCTGTAGATTTCTCTGATCATTATTTGGATGAATTAATCCGGGAAAGGTGCAGTGATTTATGAGTGATGTTACAGGAAATGAAATCCTTGTATGCTTCATAATCAGTTACAAATTGTAGAGCTAAAGACATCCTGAGAGAATGAATTCGGGAGTTACACATATTCTCTGTGAAATACAGGGAGCTACTCCAGCAAAGTGTTCAAATCTCCTTGATTTTAATACCTGCTTTTCTGAAAATTCATATGTATCCTTTAAAATGCCTTATTTAGCAGGGAAGTGTCACTAAAGAGACCATCTTGGAAAACTGCAAGCCAGGAAATGTGCATTATTTCTCAAATTCTTGTTTGCAAGCAGCACATGACTGTAAGAATTTATAAGAGAAAAAATATTCGTACTAAAGTAGGAAAATATGAAGATTGTGTTTTCACCCTTTCTTTGTGGTGCGGATTTCTTGTTTCTGTCTGGCTCAGATTAAGGAACCTGATTCCAAACATTTTCCATTAAGAACCCCATCAGTCCACCAGTCAGCTTTCAAACAAAGAGAATCACTCAAACCCATCAGAAAATTTGCTTTAGAACTTTACCAAGTCAGAAAACTATCTAAACATAGCAGTTTTCTGATTCAGAAAAGGCTGAAATATTCCCAAAAGTTTATTATTTCACCATCGACATTACTGAATGGTCTGGAAAACTGTTGTACAAGGGATTTATGACTAATGATATGATGAAATTGTCAAGAATGATACACTGCTTTGCCAACTTCAACCAGTCTGGAGAAGAATTACATTCAGCCTTTCAAGATGTTTGTCTGTCATATTTTGTTCTTTTCATATAGAATTCGCCAGAGGGCGAAAGATTTGAGCTATCATATTTGTGTATCTCTGTGCTCTTCACTTCTGGCCAGAGCTTTTATTATTGTTTTGCAGTTTTCTTGAACAGAAATAAAAATCTATAACCCCTGCAATCCAAAGAAAATCAAACAATCATGAATCTGATTTCAGTCAAATCCCACCCTATTACTCTTGGCGTATGCTTCTCTAGGCACCTGCTTTACATCTCTCACTTCTTACAAAATAAAGGTGACATAAATGCATAAAAACAGAGTTTGCATTTTTCTGGATTGCTTTATAGTTAAAGGAAGATTTCCTTCGTGAGTTGAGCAATGTTTTTCTTATATTTAGATTGATGGAGTGATAAGATTGGTATTTCCTTGTACATGTGTTAATTGTTCTGTCTTGGTGTTCATAACTGCAGAACAAGGCTTAACTCTAGGAAAAAAAAAAAATTGAGATATTGAGTAGAATGCTTAATCTAAAATCAATAATATGGGAATCTCTGTCCTTTAGAAAGCATTGAATCTGGACTTCATGGTCTTGTAAGGTCTTGCTGATATGTAATAAACATGCATGTATTCAGATAGGTACGCTCCATGTCAGGGCTCTCCCACCTATGTGCCATAACTAAACCCTGTACGTATTTATTTTTTTTCTTTTGCCTCATCTCATACTTCATCATTCATGATGTTCTCTGAATTTTTTTAACAACAAAAGTATTAATTAAAAGCCAATGTGTTCCAATACTATCAGAAAAAAAAAAACAAAAGGCAACATTCTACTTTTTTTTTTTTTCTTTTAAACTTGTTTCAGTAACAGATGCAAAACGGTATTTGTGCTCAGAAGTCTCCATGGCTTTTGCCTTCTATACACTGGAATGCCAAAACATTTCTATGAGTATCAGAACTGATATATCAGAACAAAATACTTTCTGAAGCCAACATGCTTTTATCTGAAGCTTCCAAGTCAAACACTATCTACTCATCCATCTGGAGACTACATGGCTAGGTACATACTACCTTATGGATTAGTCAAATTCAAGAAAGATGTTGCTAAGAAATGAAATAGTATAGCAAGTGCAACTGGCCTGTTACTCGTCAAGTGCTAACACTCCCAATTTGTCCAACTTGTTCTAAAGTAAGTGATTTAAAAAAAAAAAAATCTTTTGAACATATCCTCATCTTTGTTTGTTTTCCTAAATAGCGTAAAATCCAAATTAATCAATATACTAGAAAGACAGTATCAAGTTTTTGTGGCAAATGACTAAAGTGTTCCTAAGAAAAAAGATGTACTGGAAAGTCCCATCCTAAAAGTCATCTGTTCTCATTTGCATCATAATACCTTTCTCTAAAACTAAAGGCTTGAGAACACCTGAAGGAAGTTAAATGCACAGTTGTTCTCTTTGCACATGTTTTGCTCAGATAATTAGGATCTTGCTTCTGCTTCCTCTAATATATGCAATATAGAGAGAGATAACAGCATTCAGATTTTTCCTCTGCCTTAATTTAAGTGAACAGAGAAGTCACACATTTGAATTCCTCTGTATCATCTCTGTACTCCTGAGGGGTTTATTCCAGTCTGAGACCACTTTCCATGAGCACCCGCAACCAGAACTGTTGGGAAGACATAGCTAAATTAGAGGGACACAGTGCTAGCAGGGGCTGTAAACTAGCTGCACACTTGTAATCTCACATTTGAAACACCTACAAGCTGTTCAGAAAGGAAAGGTGAGGAAGGAGGGGAGGGGTCATTGCCCTCTACATCAAGGAAGAACGGAGTATGAAGTGCTGTCCCTGAGGAGTGGGCCACAAGCAAACTGAAAGCCTGTTTGTGAGAATTAGAGACCGAGGAAACAAAGGGGAGCCTTGTGGTTGGTGTCTACTACAGCTCATCTGATCATGTGGGGCCTGTTGATGAAGCCTTCCTCCTCCAGCTACAGGAGGAATCATGATCTCAGGCTCTCACCTTGCTGCAGGACTTCAGCCACTCCAAAATCTGGTGGGAAAGTACTACAGCGTGCTGCAGGTAAAATAGGAGCTCCTAGAATGTATTCAGGATAACTTCCTGAGCAAAAAATCCTTCCATGTGATGCAATGCTGGACCTGTTGTTCACCAACACTAGTGAACTGATTGGTGACATCAGGATTGGAGATTGCCTGTAGTGACCATGCACTGGTGGAGTTCCCATGCCTGAGGGATACTGGACAGAGTAAAATCAGGAAGCTTAATTTTAGGAAAGCCGATTTCCAGCTCTTCAGAGAGCTAGTCAACAAAGCCTCCTGAGAATCTGTCCTCAAGGACAAGGGAGCACAGTGCAGCTGGCAGATGTTCAAGGAAGCTTTCCCTAGGGCACACAGACTCTCTGTCCCTAAGTGTAGGAAGTCAGGAAAGGAAGACAAGAGACAACATAGCTGAACTGGAACCTGCTTGTCAAACAGGAGAGTGAGAGGAAAATGCACAGGCAGTGGAAGCAGGGACAGATACCCTGGGAAAATTATAAGAACGCTATTAGGGAGAGGATGCCATTCAGAAGGATCTAAACAGGCTTCGACAGAGGGTCCAGGTGAACCTCATGAGGCTCAACAAAGCCAAGTGTATGGTCTTGCACCTGGGCCATGGCAATTCTTATCAATATAAGGCAGAGGATGAAGGGATAGTACACAGCCCTTCCAAAAAGGACTTGATTCTGATGGATGGGAAGCTGGTCACGAGCTAGCAATGTACTCTCACTGCCCAGAAAGCCAACCATATTCTGGGCTGCATTAAAAAGAAAATGCAGTCAGCAGGTCAAGGGAGATGATCCTGCCCCTTTTCTCTGTGGTGGTGAGACTTCGCCTAGAGTACTGCATCCAGATGTGGAGTTCTCAGTAGAGGAGTGACATATATCTGTTAGAACACATCCAGAGGAGGGCCACAAAAAAGATCCCAGGGATGGACCACCTCCCCTAAAAGGATAAGCTGAAAGGGCTGGGTCTGTTCAGCCTTGGGAAGAGAAGACTCTGTGAAGAATTGATAGCGGTCTTTCATTATCTTAAGGAGCTATAATAAAGCGGGGGACAGACTCTTTAGCAGGGACTGTTGTGACAACACAAGGAGAAATGGTTTCAAACTGAAAGAAGGGAGATTTAGATTAGATCTAGGCAAGAATTTTTACAATAAGAGAGGAAAGGCACAGGAATATATTGCCCAGAGATATGGTGGATGCCAAATCCTTGGAGACATTCAAAGTCAGGCTGGATGGGGCTCCGAGCAGCCTGATCGAGCTGCAGATGTTCCTGTTCATTGCAGGGGAGTTGGACTACATGACCCTTAAGGGCTCCTCCCAACTCAAATGATTCTATGCTTCTGTGATTCTGTAACCTTGTATAAGAGCGTTGTTTTCCTCCTCACTGCAAATTATTTGCCTAACACTTCCCACTAACATTTTTCTCATGAAGTCAAATAACACTATTTATATGATCATTGAATTCATTGAATTAATCTACATTTTGTTTTGCTTTCAATGAATAACACCCCATCTTCTCAGTGATATTATTACTATTTGCTTCTGATTAGAAAAAATCTTTCATGTTGGTTACTTGTATTTCATATACGTATTCCACTAATCCGATTATTCATCTGACCAAGCTTCAATGTACTATTTGCATCTCGAACCTTCAAAGGCTGCCAAATACCTTCTGTTATGTCCAGTCTACTTCCAATGCAGATGGGAGCTCCCTTTCTACATTCAGCTCTCTCCAACTCACTTGACCAAAGGACTAACCCTGGATAGCGAAGACAAAACAGACCAATGAACAAATCAGTGAAGTCAGGTGGTACTCATCTGGTGTGTGGAAGCCCAAACGTATAGCTGTAATTATGAAAAATGAATGTGAGTAAGGAAAATGTTGAAACATATCAAGTGGTCCCCAGTCTCCAATTTGAAGTGTCCTCACAGCTCAGAGGTGCTGAAGTCCAGGTGCTGAGGTGCTGAAGTCCAGGTGCTGAGCACCACGTCCAACATACGTTCACAAACAAGGAGGAAATACGTGCACTGAGATAATATCAATGTGTGGAAGGGGACCTTCATCTCAAACGCACATAGAACAGAACAGAGGAAGTTAAATACTGCCATCTCGTGACACAGCGTGGAACCACCAGGTTGAGGGTGCTGGGTCTCCCAGGGGCAGCTTCCAAGGGGAAAATATCCCCCTCTCCGTTAGGGGATCTCCGTTCTCCAGCACTGAGACCTTTCAGAACAGATATCCGTGTAGTTTTTCCCTCTGCATTACAATTAGCTGCATAGGGCCCTCGCTGCCTGCTTCCAGTTGCAAAGCCTGGGTCTCACCAGTTGGTTTATCAGAAGTAGGAATATTGTTTTTCTGAAGAATGAAATAAACTGAGGTGAAAGAAGTTTGTGCTTTCTGTATGCCATTGTCTAGCCTGAGAAAAAGAGCTGGTAAGCTTTTATGCACTTCTGTAGTAGCAATCATCCTCCTCGCCTTGGAGAAGATGGAATCTCTCACAGAAAGCATTAGCGAGCAGTCTGCAGGACTCCAGCAAGGAAGACTGATCTGGATGCAGGTTTGCACCCTGCAAGATTTGAGAGTAAGAGTTTGAAGGTATAAACCATGAAGAAAATCAATTTTCTGGTTTGTACAGCTTTCGTTTAATAGACCTTTAATTAATCTAAGGGATTTTGGATTCTGCCAACTATAGCTTACAGGATTAGAAAAAGCTTTTACATGGAAAAGATCTGATTGAACCACGTTTACAGCCTTGGTTTTGAATACAACTGTCATTATGCATGTGTCACACATCCTTTCACACATCCAATTCAATTAACTCACAATACAAACAGGTCAGTCTAAGAAGGCTTTAGGAAGGGGAGCCAATCTTCAGTTCAGCAGGTAGTATTCTGTTAAGATTCAGTTTTTATTTGTTTAGTGGTATTCGTTTTCTGTAGATCAATGCTGTAATGACACTGACAGATGATTTGCATTTTACATACTCTCAAGTACTTTATATTCCCTGTGATGTAGAAAATACAACAAAACGGTCTTGTGTATTTCCCTTCATATAACTTGCAGCCCAATTTTACATAAGGGAAACATATTATTAAAAAAAATCTTTAAAAAATGGCTTTTGTAATAGGCGCAGAAGAATGGATGTTGCATTGTTTTACATATTTCTCTTCTTGGTCTCCTTTTCTAATCGAATTGTCTTTTCTGTTAGGTAGTTAGAGATTGCTGTATTAGTATTTGCCCTCACAGTACATCTACAAAATTAGATGTGTAAAAGGATTTGTTCTCAATGATGTCTCTGGGTTCCTTCCAACTTGGGATATTCTATGATTCTATGACTGTACTATCTAGCTAAAAATATAGTCAAACAATGAAAAAAAATGTATCTGAAATGAAACAATTGAAAAGAATGGCTCACAGGTGTCTTATCCATGGTCCCTCTGGATATCCACCCGCTGCTGAAATGTGCCACCCACTGCCTCACTGTGCTCATATCCACTGTTTGGTCTTCATTAACATCCACCAAGCTTCAACCAAGCTGCTGCCACGATGGCACGGGGTAGGGGCAGACACTGGATGGACTGGAAGGCACTGCATGCAGCACCCAGGCTGTAGGTTCCTCATCCTTGAGGAAGAGTGTGCAAAACCTCCCTCACATAAATTAAAATTTTATTCCTCTAAATATTTAACCCAAGTCTTTTCAGAAGCTTCAAGTGGGACAGGGCATCGTCTTCGGAAAGTGACCTGTGGAAACAGTAGTTCAACTTCATTCCTTAAACCATATGAAATAACGTTGAAAGTGCATCAGTTTTTGTCAGTCTTAACTCAGAGGAACACGACTTTATTTCCCAATTCAAAGCAATGCTGTGATTGGCAGTGCTGTAAGAAACTAGTCTGAGAGATGCAATAAACAGCAATGATGATAAATGATAGTGGGAGTTCTGCACCTGTTATGAATCCATGAAAAGCAAAACATCTGAAAACAAAGAGATACAGTGTCCCAAGTTACCAGTTGATTTTTATGAAGAACACAGATATTTGAAGATTACTACAGCATGGCTTCTTTTAGACAGCATCAGACTCAGCTGTTAGCACATAGCAAGGGTTCTTAATAACCCTTTGATGTCTTTAACATTGAAGGTGTTTTTTTTTTTTTTGACATTTCCCCCACATGTAACAGAGAAATACAGAAGCTAAAAATTCTCCTAACTTCTTAAAAGGCACTATCTATTCTTTTAATTAATTCCCTAGATTTTCTCAAAATAATTTATGCCTTCCATTGCCCTATTTTTTAAATACTCATCTGATTCATTTGAAAATCCTAAAGGGCAGAACATCACCCTAGCTCTTCAAGTGATAACACAAAATAGTGCACGTGTCATCAGAAATTTCTAGCCATCTATCAAGAACAGTTCTTGAGAGGAGTGTTAATGGGTCCCAGGGTGGAAGTTCTTCAGATGGATACATTTCATCTCTTTGTACTTTGCTTTTATTAATTCTATAGCTCAAGCCAATATCTCTTAGAGGAAATTCCCTTTTCTCACTAAGTCTGCATTTCACACAAAATAAAAAGCAGTGAAATAATTTGAAATGGCAATTTTCTATAGAAAAAATAAATAAATAAATAAATAAAGACCTTATCTTTAAAGAAGCAGTCCTGATTGGTGCCTCAGTAAAAGATCCCTGTTCATCCACACCTGTCTTTTTTCTGCTGGCTCATCCTGTGGCAGAGGGGGATAGGCAGACCTCTTAGTGGATTTACTTTATCTTCTTTGAGAATTTACATTTTGATTCTTGGCAGATGTTAAAGTACTATCATCGAAAATAATTTAATGGTACTATAGACATAAGATTAGTTTCCTCTATCTACTCAGTGAAATTTAAGAAAACTTGACTACCAAATTAATGTTTCGGTCATTTTCATTTTACATTTTTCAAATGTAGTAATTCTTACCTCAGAAATGAATGAACCCAGAGGTCTGAAATTATTGCCAGTGAACACTTAATTTATGAAAAGCTTTTTCTCCTGCAGTCTCTAGGAACAACCTCTACCTATTTTTTGTCCCTGGCATTTTACAGTTATTAAATTGGATTACTGATAGATAGTGACAGGCTGTGAATTGTCTGGGGGAGTTCCTGTATCAGTGGCAACAAACAGATCTGCAAAAGGCAAAGAGCTTTTACCTAAACACAAAGTGAGGACAGGAAACATGGTGCTCTCTCACAAAGCTGCAAAGAACAATGTCATCAAAGGATGGCCTTCTTTCAGCTGAAAACTTTGAACAGCACACTGATGTTTTGGTTGTTGTTAAGTGATGGGAGCACAAGCAGGGCCAGGTCAGGCTGCTCAATGGAGATCTGTTGCCTTTATGGTGCAGCAGCAAGGGTCAAGGCAGAGCCAGGACAACTGATATGAATTAGGTAAGGTTATACCATTTGACATCATGGTATAAAGGCCTTAAATCTGTGGGGAGTTATCTGTGGGCAGGCTGCTGCTTGAGGGGTTGGCTGGACATTGGTCAAGGGGGTGGTGAGATAGTAACAGGATAATGAAGTGCCAGTTGGCAGGCAGTTGTATTGGTAGATGAGTGTTGGTTGATAGGAGGAGGGTAATTATATGGTGTGTGTGTGTGTATATATGTGTGTATGTAATTTCGCTGCAGATATACATACATACATGTATGTGTACAAGGGTTGCTCCAAAAATAATGCTGCCTATTTTATTATGTTGGCCTATGACATTAGAGGCAGATATTGGTGATAAGACAGTAAAGGTTGAACCTTCCTGACAATATTTCATTACATTTGTTACCAACTGACAAACTGTAGCAGAGGAGCAGTCTAACAGAATGACATCTGACATGAAATTGTGTATGAAGCAAAGGTGTCTAACTGAATTTCCTCATGCAGAAAAAAAGGCACTCATTGACATGCATCTCTGCTTGCTCATTGTTTATGAAGACCAAATAGTAGATGTGAGCACAGTGAGGTGGTGGGTGATATGTTGAAATGCAGTGGCAACAGTGATGTGAAAGACAAGCCATGTTCTAGGCAGCCATGCAAGGCTCTTGTTCATCACTGACAGAAATGCATAGTTAACAGTAGTGACTATGCTGAAAAACAGCCTTTTGCTGCTGGGAATTTAGCCTATCAAATAGTGTTATTGTAATCTTTGTATCTCTTGTAGTTTCCATGTAAATAAGTCAGAGGCACTACTTTTGGAGTAACATATGTACACTGTTGTAATTGCATTCTTCTTCCTATTTTCCTGTTTTGTCTTAGTGAATATTTGTGGGGGTTTTTATCCCAGCTGAGGAGTTACATTTTGTTTCCAGTTCTCTTGCTTGTCCTACCAGAGGGGGACAACTGGGATGGAAAGTGGCGTGAACTGCTGGATTAAACTTCAACACAAGGCAATCATGCTTCACTGGCACTTACAGAAGGTACTTGCGGATTCAGAACATAATGATCATTGTTGCTTTTTTGAAATGCAATTTACTGAATAATTAGTTATTATTAAAAGAGGGGTGATCAGCAGGGAGAAGGAGGTGATTGTCCCCCTCTGCTCAGCTCTTGTGAGGCCCCATCTGCAGCACTGCGTCCAGGCCTGGGGCCCCCAGCACAGGAAGGACGTGGAGCTCCTGGATTGGGTCCAGAGGAGGGCATTAAGATGATCAGAGGGCTGGAGCACCTCTCCTGTGAGGAAAGGTTGAGGGAACTGGGATTCTGTAGCTTGGAGAAGAGAAGGCTGCGGGGAGACCTCATTGTGGCCTTCCAGTACTTGAAGGAAGTTTATAAACAGGAGGGCGAATGGCTGTTCACAAGGGTGGATAGTGATAGGACAAGGAGGAAGTTTTTCACCTGTGGTGAGGCACTGGAACAGGTTGCCCAAGGAGGCTGTGGATGCCCCATCTCTGAAGGCACTCAAGGCCAGGCTGGATGTGGCTCTGGGCAGCCTGGGCTGCTGGTTGGTGACCCTGCACACAGCAGGGGGTTGAAACTGGATGAGCATTGCGGTGCTTTTAAACCCAGACCACTCTATGATTCTATTAATTGCAAAAGTTGCAAACAGGACCTGCAGTTTCATCCTTTATGCTAGTAATATTTAATACCTCTTCTTCCAAATCAAAGTGACTCTGCGTGTGCAAAGTATAATACTTTTTAACTTGCTATTTTCTCTTTCTATTTTCTTTTTTCTTTTTTTAACCTAATTGCTTTCTCTCTGTAATGCTGCAGTCAATGCCTATTTTGTCTCCTGTACTTCCAGAAGTTCCAACACTAAGAAAACATTCACGTGGTGAAATGTTTCTGAGATTACAATGAAGTGTGTATGTTGGCCTACTAGGCCAACCTTACTTTAGCAAAGCCTCTGACACTGTTTCCCACAGTATTCTCCCAGGGAAGCTGGCAGCCCATGGCTTGGACAGATGCACTCTTTGCTGGGTGGATGGCTGAGCCCCAAGAGTGGTGGTGAAGGGAGTTGAACCCAGCTGGAGACCAGTCATGACTGGTGCTCTCCAGGGGTCAAAACTGGGGTCAATCTTTATTAATTATCTTTAATGATGATGTGGATGAGGGGATTGAGTGCATCCTTAGTAAATTTGCAAATAACATCAAGATGGGAGGAAGTGTTGAGCTGCTTGAAGGTACAGGAAGGCCTTGCAGAGGGATCTGAAAACGTTGACTTCACTGACTTCTCTGAAATCAATGATTAACTGCATAGTTGTACACAAAGAATTTTAAAATTCTGCCCTCTAATTCTCACTTGAGAAACTTGGCTAACGTTCAAGTAATTTACTTAGACTGTCAGACTTCCAGTTTCTCCAAATCTGATAACTGAAGATGTAGAAGCTAAAACATCATGCAAGGAAGAACTTGCGAGCAAATTTCAAGGACAGCTGCAGTGTAGTACAAATTCAGCTGCGATAACTGGATTTGTATTTCACCATAGTTTTTGTCTGGTTTCTCTGAACTAAAAGACTATTCAGGAAATTTGACACTGTGATTTGATTTGCATTTTTTGCTATCAAATCAAGCTGAAAATTTGGAGGGAGCGTAGGAAATGATGAAATGTATGTCAGGTAGCAGTTCTCATGTGCATGAGAACAAAAGAGAAGCTTGGAATGTAGTGCTGGGCTTCAGTTTTCTTGATTTCAATCTTAACTTCCTTCAAATACAAGAGATTATGCATTTTTTAATTATTTTTTTCTGAAAAAAAGCATGCAGTAATGCAGAAGCACACTAGAATTTTAGAGAACATAGTACTCTTTTATATGTAATTCAATAACCATTTCTATCTCAAAGTCAGCCTTCAAAACATTTTTGAAAATGAATCTCAGTTCGCAAAAATACACTTTTGTTTGAGCAAATTACAGGAAAATCCTAACAGTTGTCAAGTTGCCCATTTTCTAGAAGGCACTTTGAATTCTTTGGGTAGGTGAAAAATAGTTACCAGAATATTTTTACTTTCATCAGTCACCAGTGAAGGGTTAATATTTGTATTTCATGCAAAGGGGTATCTGGGAAGTCTTAGATGTCACTCTTCTGGTGACCACAAGTCATTTTTATTTCCTTGCTCTTCTTTATTTGTTATGCTGATGATATCAGTCATTGCTGTGCTTGTGCTGTCTCCTGTGATATTACACTAGTATTTAAAGCATCTCTAGTTTCAAACTTCACAATTTAGTTTCTGCCAAGACAACGGCTGTGCATGTGGTAAAACCTTAAGTGTATGCTCATTAATTTTAAGGCTATTTTTGCCACCTTAGATTCTTTATGTCATAACTCCTAAAGAACTGTGTTGCCTAAGGCAGAAAGATTTTTTTTAATGTATATTTTTGTCATCAGAATCATGGAAATTTAAATATTAGTTGTTATATTAGAACAAACATTTGTAATTAAGAAATAAATCATTACTGCTTTCTGACCTCTCTGACTTTCATTAGTGTGTGTTTGATACAGATTGAGCTTTGTGGGTGCCTTCCAAATCTGGATATTTTTTGATTCTATGACTAATTCTTTGAAATACCCGTAGAAATAAATAGGAATTCACTTGGTGGGTGTAGGTGATTCATGTAGATTGATGACTGTAGCGTAGAGAGGAGCAGCTGCAGCTTTACAATAGAACTTTCCATTTCTGCATAAGCTTTGGTTGTATGTGCACTTGTTTACAAATGTATTTCTTGCAACATGCCCAACAGATGATTGTTTTAGAATCTTATTTCCT
Organism: Perdix hodgsoniae; assembly: GCA_035772895.1. Classification (NCBI taxonomy): domain Eukaryota; kingdom Metazoa; phylum Chordata; class Aves; order Galliformes; family Phasianidae; genus Perdix; species Perdix hodgsoniae. The sequence goes on along the minus strand of JAPSGF010000081.1, from coordinate 3,141,670 downwards.
AATTGGGAAACTTTACTGAAAACTGTACTGTGCATCACAGTGGCTCAGTGCCTTCACACGTAAATCCAAAGGGAAGCAATTAATCTTTGTTTTGGATAAAAAGATATGTTTGTTACATGCAACATAAAATAGGAATTATTCTGCTATGGATTGTTCAAGTTTCTTTTCAGAGGAATGCTTAACATCATCCTAATTTGTAAATCATTGTGAACCCGAGTCTTTTCCTGCTGATTCATTTTCTTCGATATTCAGCTTGAAAATTGGTACCAAATATCTGCGTCAAGGACCTGAGATCCAAGTGGGAGAAGCAGCCAAAAACTACTCCTCTCTCTCAACTGTCACTACAGGAAGCACTTTCTTAAATGTCAACATTAATTTAGCACTGACAAAAACCATCTGTTGTCTGTTTTCTACTGGCCAGCCATCATCCACCAGCATCAGGAAAGGTATGAAGTGACAGACACCACTGGGGCCAGCCATCCTATCTCATACTGTTCAATCACTTGCCCGGTATCTCATATCAGGGTGACAAAACAGATAATAAATCTAGCTGTTTTACATGACAGATGGAAAAAGTGATTGCAATAATATTGATATATCAAATCACATTCACTAGGACTGAAACTGTTGATGAGAGAACAGTCTAGATTTCAAGGCTGACCTGTGTTCTGTGTGTCCTTGATACACCACAAGGCTGCTTTGTTTGTGCTGCTTTTCAGAGGTGGAGAGAGCCTAACCTATGCAGTACGAAAAAATTAGACAAAATTAATGCTTACAGACGGCTGCTGTATTTTTGTGCCATGAAAACTTCGGTCTGAAAAGCAAGCTAGACTTCAAACTGACTGAGCACTTTCTTTTCAAAGATGGGTCTGTTATTACTAAATTGAGCCATGCAATAACTGGAAAATTCCCATAATTTGCTGCATCACTGTCAAGTTTTCTTTTTGTGCTATTTTTGCAAGTGGGCGGAAAAACGTAGCCAAGCAGCTTTCTGATTGCTAAAGTCTTTCTCTCTGTTATAAACAAGTCACAAAAGGGCTCCTACTACAGCTACATAGAGGGATGTAATGGAAATTATTAGACATCCCCTGGGAAGGCCTCCTGCTGATCTCTAACAGATACCTTGCAACTCAGAGACAAATGCTGCACTCAGTTAATGCCACCTCTAAAAGCTAATCCATTTTTATCTGCATGGTCTGACCTGGAGCTGCTTAACTGAAGTCTCTTAAAAAAAAAAAAAAAATAAGAGACTGTGGCTTTGTGAGGGGAATTTATGCAGTAACTATGCAATAACTGCTTAGTTTTATGCCCTTACCATTCCATTTCTCTTGGTAACAACTCTGGGCCTTCCAGCTGAGATACTGCTGTTTCTCAAACTTCCCACTCATTCAAAATCCAATCTTTTGAGAAACTACCACTCATACTTGGCAGAAAATTAATGAAGCTAATAATGAACACAATACATTAGAAATTAGCTGAACAACTGTTTGGTGGCTTTCTTTGTTTGTTTTTTGGGGGTTGTTCTTTTTTGTCTTTGAGTGCATCTGGTACATCTGCTTCAGTCTGCCTCTTATACGTAAGAATAGGTGAGGCGTAGTCTTCAGGCCCATTTACTGAAAGAAAGATGGAGAAAGGGAAAACTAGCGTGGGAAAAAGTAAGTTCGTTTATCAGTGCTTGAAAAAATCACGGACAAGAATAAGCAAAATATGTGAAATAAAATAACTTTGGCACATTTTACAAACTGTTCGTCAAAGATACTCTCTTTAGGAGAAGGTTGGTAAGAATGGCAACTGACTGAGAAAGGTTTTGTAAGGAATTTTGGCAAGAAAATTAAAGGCTGTTCTCATGGGAGGGTGAGCTGCACTTGAATCTATCAGAAATTTCTTCTTCTGGAAAGAAGTATTACAGTTTGCCAGCCATTCTGGTGCAACCCTAGAGCAGTATTTGCCATGTTTCATTCCCTGCTAAATGTTAACTGTGGACAGTAAATATTCTAAAATGATCATGTCCATCATATTCCATGGATTTCTTCATTATTATCATGGCTATCGTAAATACATATCAATCTGCAAAACAACCTGTGATTAAATATATATTTAATTCTAGTAGCTCCCAGTGCTACTTCTCTCTTGCTATTGTGGCTTATGAATTGTAAGAGCTTACACCTAGTACAGAAGTACAGAATTTCAAACTCTTTTATCTGACTTGAAAAGCTAAGCTGTAAACAATGCAGTGCAGAACCACAACAGCATGCACCAGTATTAGAATCTTGATGCCCATCTTCTGCAAGGTAATTTTTGCCTTTGCAAGAAAAAAAACCCTCACAAACGGTAGCACAGAAAAGCGTGAATTTTGTTCAATTTAAAAGTGCCAGCAGACACCTCATGTTGCCAAACCAGACTGTGTAATCTGCTGACAGCCTTGAAAGTCTATGTGTACTCTGTCTCATAGATAGGTATACAAGAACAAGGACAGAATCCAGTGGAAAGCAAATGTTCTGAGTCTCAGCAGAATTAGAGAAAATGAGGTATGTGATAGTTACATGCAGCATGTTACCCAGAGCATGTTCCCCTGGCCAAAGCTGAAGGTGATGCACTACGATAGCCTTACGCATAAAGAAGCCCAGCAGCCACGGCAGGACAGCAAAAGCTAACAAAAGTCCCTTGCAGGAAGCAACAACCAAAGAAATCCAAGATGAGGAAAGAAGGCAGGCTGCACTGCTGGCTACCTGACTGCTTTGCCAGCCTGGACAAGCACAACAGGCCTCTTGGAAAGGAGGACCTGTGTCTCTTAGTGGCTTGGGGTGCCTAAGCTGCTGGCATCTTTGGTTCAAGTCTTGCAGTGGTTTCCAAGAGACAGTAGCAGTTGTGTTCAAAATGAACCTCCAACGAGGAGGTCAAAGCCAGGCCCAGAGGATCAGCAGAGGACTGAGCAGGAAGGCAGGAGGAGGCAGAGCATGCCAGCAGCCCACCTTTCCCCAGGGGAACACGACTGACCCAAAGCTTCCTGCTGGGAGCAGCTGGGGAAAAAAACCCACCCCATGCAGCAGAATGACAGCTGGCTTAGTCTTACACGTGGTAGAACAAAGCACAACACAGCAAGCTCAGAGGAAAGCTGCTGCTCGGACAAAGCCCACAAGGCTAGCCTGTGTCTCAGCTCAGAGAACACTTACTGCTTGATGATCCCCATGTATTGATAGACGGCGACTTGATCAGTAACACCTTTCATGTCTCTCTTTGGCAACTCTTTGAAGCAGTAGCTGGGCAGGCGAGAGGCTGCATACGTCTGCATCACAGGACACCACCCCTGGGTAGGCCATCATCATGCGGGCAGCCAAATTCACCTTAAAGCCAAGGACTGCCACAGAGAAAGAGCGTACGTCAGCGCAGTTGGGAAACCTTCAAGGCCAAGGGCAACCTCCCCCCCAGCTCAAGCCAACTCAACTACACGGTAAGCAGACACAAAGGGAACTGCATGTCTCTGAGCTCCAAAGGCAAGATGGCTGGGGATCACACACCATAGAGACAATTATAGGGGAAAAAAGGGAAGTCTCATGGCTCCCAGTTTCATTTTTCCCTCTGAATTAAAAATAGAACTAGATAAGTGAATTCTCTGGGGAGGTGTATTTCTCTTCTCAGTCAGGTAAATGGAACTGTTGACAGTCCATGGAATTGCAGCAGTAACTCTAACTCCCAGTGCACTATATGATGTTATGATGTGGAATACTGATAACAAAAGTCATTAAACCATGGATATTCCACCCCTTATTCCACATCATTACATCATGCTTAGTAGGTATACAAACAAATAGTTAACATTCATTAAACACACTCACACAATATTACTGATTACACACCCCAACATCAAGTTCACTTGTGGTACACATTGGAGAAAAATGGGGATGTTCATCACTCACCATGTGGACTCAGGTCCCTGAGCAAAACAGACTTCCACAGAAGTTTGCCCTTTCCAGAAGCTGGAAAGACTGCTTTTCCTGGCATGCTCTTTACATGCACTACCGGGACCTTATCTCCCTCTACAGTACTTAGGGAATTAGATTGGGCATGACTATCCCAGCTGATAGATCCTCTAGTGCTGACCAAACAGGTAGCCTCTGGCAAGTGCTTCTCTTGCTGCTTCAGTGTTCTACTACCCATTGCTTTCAACATAATTTTTAACAGCACATTATATCATTTGATTCTAGCAGGGCTGGTACATGATAGAGGATATGATAAACCCACTCAGTGCCATGATCAACCTTGCTTCTCCAAATCTAATATGGTGTTTCAGGTGGTAGCATGGGGTATTGCAAGTGTTTCCAGTCACCCAATGGTTGCCTCCACTGTTGTAAGCGCATAATGCTAAACATCAGCCTGCCACAACTCCCCACATTTATACTTTTGCCATTGCAAAAGAACTGTGAGCTCACAGCAAAAGAGCTGTGTTAGACCCTCTGTACACTCAACTCCAGAATCCAAGGGGTTGGTCTCAGCTCTCTCCTGAGACTCTTTGCCAAAGATTCCAAGTGGGGCCTCTCTCTCCAGCAGCAGCATAGGCTATATTTGTTACATTCTGCCCATCCGCACTAGCCCCAGGGCCACAGTATGAGCTATCTCTGATATAATTTGCCTGCAACACAGTATGGGTGACCAATAACTGTTTTTCAATCATCCTATACCTCTCTCCTGCACCATGCTGGACATGAGACCAGAATCCAGCTGGGGTTCAGACAGAATTTTGGCATTGCCATAGGCTCCAGCCAAACCCATTCCAAGTTATATGGACATCTAGTTTGGCTGGAAGGGTAGGATTAAATATACCCAGCACCTTGTTAACATTCATATTCTCGCTGGAAGGCCTCTTGTTCCATTCTCTCCCAGCCCCATTTTTGGCCTTTATTTTTGAGTCAGTATAATGGTCTCAGCAGCTGTGCTGAGTGTAAAGGTATGCCAGCATCCCAGCATAGTCTGAAGTTTTTGCAGCTTTCTTGGCGTGGTAGGGACTAGGAATGCCTGAATCTTGTCTGTTATTGCACTGGGTAGTACTTGGGTCTTTCTCAAACTACACCCAGGAATTTCAGTGACAATCCCAGCCCTTGAACCTTACGCGGGTTTATAGCCCACCCTCTCTTGTAAGTAGGTAGCAAGAGGATTTCTTTCTTAACGCCTCCAGTGAGTCAGACATCAGCATGATATCATCAGTATAGTACAGTTTGATGCTATTGGGTTTATTACAATCTGCTAGGCCATGTGCCAGTAGGTCATGACAGTATATAAATGAGTGCACGTACCCTCACAACAGGATCTGAAAGGTCCACTGCCTGCCTCCCCATGAAAATGCAAAATGATCTTGTAATTCTTCATATATGGGAATACTGAAGAATGCATTTGCCAAGCCTAGGACACTATGGGAGGTTTCTACCTCCCTTCTCAACTTGTCCATCAGGGAGGCAATATTGGGTACGGCTGCATGAATGGGCAGCATGACCTTATTCAGTTCTCTGTAATCCACTGTCATTCTCCACGTGCTGTCTGATTTTTGTACTAGCCATATGGGGGAGACTATATCAGCTATGTGCAGGCCTTACGATTCCTACTCTTTCTAGTTCCTGCACTGTTCTTGATATCTCCTCTTGCAACCCCAGGAGTCTACACTATTTTCACCAATCTGCCAGGTGAATAGACTCATGTTTCACATGGCCTCTTAACATCCCTTGTAACACTCAGATACTAATACATCTCTCTCTTAGTCTAAACTCTCCCACAGTCATCTGAAGAGTCAAACACCATAGTATGTCTATGCTCAATATATACTCTGGGACTGAGCAACAGACACCTCATACTCCTGTCTGAACCCTTCCTTGTTTCTGGCTCAAAGCTTACTTTCCAAGGCATTTCTTGCAATAAGACTGACTTGCCTAGAAGATGAGAGGTGGGTGTTACCAGCACCACTGTGTGGACAATTTCACATTTGAAGGCATTTCTTTGGAATAGTTTGTCTCCAGAAGAGAGCACTCAGGACTGTTCACTGCAGAAGATCTGGCCTGTGACCAGGTAACTTCAGCTCAGTTTGGGAAAACTGGGGAATGATATCACTGTGTCCTGTGAAAAACAGGATACAGAACGACACCTCCCTGCTACCTCTTATTTGCTGGCAAGACCCATTTAGATGGGAACACAAGAGTTTCTGCTGAGATCTCAAAACCAGCAGCTGCATTCCCAAGAGAGCTGACTCAACCACTTTGGATTTGAGCTGTCACTCCAAAGAGAGCTGACTTGACAGCTTTGGACTTATAAATGAGTTTGTACTGCCATCAGAAAAAAATATTAGTCATCATCATCAACCAAGCAACAATGCCTGACACCCACCACTACTGAAAATCAAAATCTGAACTATGAACCACGCTGGACACATGGTGGTGACTAACTCCCTCTTGCTTCTTACGAAGATTTCTTGCTTCTATTTCCTATCTCTTTTCTGTCACTCGCCTTCCCTGCCTCCCTAAACAACTAGGATTTGTAATATTTGGTCACGCTAACATTTGACCCATGGTGTCTTAATCTCATTGTTGGTAATACATATAATAAAAGAACATCCTCCTATAAATTAGAGAAAGACAAGTCCTGGGGTGGGAGATACTCAACCCTCAACTTCAACCATATCTGGATTACAAGGATGGTCTGTAGCCCAAACCCACCAATCATCACCTTATCTCCATGGAATTTAGTTGGATCACTATAAATAATCAAGTTTCTGTGCCCGTGTCTACTACTGCCATCACACACACTACATTTTTCCAGGACCAAAAAGTAGTCAAGTCAACATAGGGCAGCCAGTGCCATCTGGAGGCCTTAGGTGCAAGGGGGTTGGCATCTCCCATCATGCACAATGGACAGTTTTTCTTCAGGTGGCATGGGCATAGAGTCCCAGGTATCTTAAGGAGGCTTTTTCCTTTTGTCAGGAACTATAAAAATCTTCCAAGTTCCATTTTCTTGTTTTTACTTGCTCAATTATTCTTACCCCTGCTTTTGGGGGGGTTTTGAAGGTTTTGATTGTCCTCCCCATTTCCATAGCTGGAGGAGGACATGATTGGACTAGTGGTCAATTTCTGCAAATTGAAATTCAGCCAGATTAAATCATTAAGCATCTGTTTTTCAGGGTATCTGTACAGGTCCTGACTGAGATGTCTGCAGGACAGGTCTCCTAGCTTTAGTTGTAAGGAGGACCTCTGCCCCTTCCAGTGTCCAGATATTGCGCCTGGTCCTCAGGCACTCCATTTCTCCTAGATCAGCCACCAATTGGGAAACCTGTTGAATGATGGCCTCCAAGGCTACTAGGGGGTTTGTTGTGAACACTAGTGTGCCATGCTGGTAGGAAGAAGCTTGTCATAAGATCAGGTTCCTCATCCCTGCTGAGAACTTAACCAGGTCTGGATTCTCCAAAATGTAACCATAAATCACTTCCTTCATTCCCAGTTCTCTGATGTAATTTTGAAGTTCCTCCACTCAAGTCCATAGACCAGTATTTAGTGGAACATCAGTTTCATTTGTTCATGTGAATCTACACACAGTCATTATCCTTTGAATTAGAGAATGATTTTCCTCATTATGTGTTACAAACACGTATAATCTTTGAGGGCTGACTGCTTGCTGATGGATACGAGTTTAGAAATCTCCAGTCCATTAATAAAAATACTCTTGGCCCCCACATCTCATAGTCTAAAGAACCAGTCTGATATACTCTGTCATGGTTTCTGTTTAAATCATATAATAAATCCATGAGTTTGGCCACCATGTATGGGTGCCCCTTTACTTGTAAGGTAGTGTCAGCAGGGGGCCACTCCTCATGTGGCAAATCCCTCTGGCCTATCCTGGACTTTCTTGGTTTTGGGGGGGTAATTATTGGCCTTCCTAGAGAATCTGAGGTTCCTGGATCATCTAGTTAGGCTTTTGCCTTCTTGATTTTCCTTTCATTTTCGGATTCAACCAGGATCCAAGCATCTTGTTGATCTCAGTCTTTCCTCCTCTAATGATTTATTTCTTAGTTTTAGAAGGGAAATACCATTTGAAAATGGGCCGTTCACATTAACAAATATAATTTTGTTTTCCAATTGATACAGGTTTTAAAAGCTCATTGTCCTCTTTCAGTTCTTACTCAGCAGAATGATATGTGTTAACAATTAATAGTAGCAGACCTGCTACCACAGATGCCATAACCACTCTTTCCTCTCTTAGGAAGCTTAGGAAAGCTTGGTCTAATCTATTCAAGAGTTCTGCCATCCTAGAAAGATACTTGATAATGTCCCTGATGGGTCCCCATTCTTCAATAATCTAAGCAGCATTCAGCCAGGGCAACACAGTAATCCCAGGGTTACCCCATTTGGGATGTTAGGGGTTCTGGTGACCAGCCAGAATGTAATTATTTTAAGATAATGAGCCCTAAGTGTGTACATTGTTACTGATCCTGCCTAGTTCACACAGTGTAATGTGATAAAAGCTCAACAAGGCAACAGAGCAGAAAGGTCACAGGCTGCAGTAAGTGGAAATCCACTCAGACATGGGTGCAGAAACAAGAGAAAGAAACCTTCTGAAGGCCTGTAAGGTCCTCAGATAAGCAGAGATCACCAAATGAGATACCCTCACATCCACTGCCAACCCTTAAATGAAGTCTGGGAAGGGGTAGATCGTGGCTGCACCCCTTCCTGTCACTCAGGTGCACTGCGTACACCTGATCTCCCCTGTGTTGGCCTGGCCTTCCTACTAGGTGCTCAATCACTAGTTCAAGCCATGACTTAACATTACAGTCCACCACGCTAGAAACAATTTGCCCTTATTCTGCCAGTCTAAATATACCTGAACTTCTTCAGTACTAGTGGCCTGATCCACCTGCTGGTTATTTTGATGTTCCTCAGTGAAATGACTCTTGGGTATGTGAGCATCTACCTGATGTACCGTTACAACCATTTTCTCTATCTGGGCAGTAGTATCTTTTCACAGTGCAGCAGCCCTGATGGGTTTGCCTCTGTGCTGCCAGCTGTTCTGCTTGCATTGCTGCAACCAGCCCCACAGGGCATTTTCCACCATCCAGCAGTCAGGTAGAGTTAGAGCACTGTCCACTTCTCTTGTTCAGCAATGCCTAAAGCTATCAGGACGGCCTTCACTTCTGCAATTTTCTCGATTCACCCTTCAGCAGCTTCTGCAATTTGTCATGTAGTATTCCATACAGCAGCCTTCCACCTCCACCTTTACCAGAATGCAACAGGACCCATCAGTGAATACGGCATATTTCTTCTCATTTTTCTGGCAGTTTCTTAGATAGTGGAGCCTCTTTATCATGTGTCACCTCATCTTCTGGCAATATTCCAAAATCCGTAATCACTTCTGGCTTTCTGCCTGAGGCTCCAAGTAGGGCCATTCTCCCCCATCTTCAGTGCAGAGTACATTTTTTATCCCTTGTCTTGTCTGGCCTGGCCCAAGGGCTGCTGCATGAACTGTCTACTGTCTAATTTGTTCAAAGGCTTGATGCTGCTCAGGGTTCCATGTGAAACCATTATTCAGGAAAACTGGATAGAGAAGGTTTACAGTCAGTCACTAATCCAGAATATACGTTCTCCAGAAACCCACAACACCTAAGAAAGCTTGTGTTTCCTTTTTACTAGTTGGTGGAAGCATAGCAGTTATTTTAGTGATCACATCTGTGGGGATCTGATGATGTTCATCTTACAGTTTTATTCCCAAGAACAAGTTCTCCTGAGCAGATCCCTTGACCTTACTTTGATTTATGGCAAAACCGTCCTTTTAGAAGGATAGGAATTATTTTCTTCACTTTGTCAAAAGCCCCCTCTGCTGTGTTGTCCCACACGATGATGTCATCAATATTTTGTAGGCGTTCAGGAACTTTCCCCTATTCCAGTGCAGACTGGATCACAGAATCACACAGAATCACAGAATTGCCAGGGTTGGAAGGGACCTCAAGGATCATGAATCTCCAACCCCCCTGCCACACGCAGGGCCACCAACCATTCCACCTAATGCTAGACCAGGCTGCCCAGGGCCCCATCCAATCTGGCCTTGAACACCTCCAGGGACGGGGTATCCACAACCTCCCTGGGCAGATGTTCCAGTACCTCACCACTCTCTCCGTAAAGAATTTCCCCCTGACATCCAACCTAAATCTCCCTTCCCTCAGCTTAAAACCATTTCCCCTTGTCCTGCTGTCACTCACCCTTTCAAAGGGTTGATTCCCCTCCTGTTTGTAGGCTCCCTTTAGGTACTGAAAGGCTGCAATGAGGTCACCCGCAGCCTTCTTTTCTCCAGGCTGAACAAGCCCAGCTCTTTCAGCCTGTCCTCATAGGGGAGGTGCTCCAGTCCCCTGATCATCTTCGTGGCCCTCCTCTGGACCCTCTCCAACAGCTCCCTGTCTTTCTTGTACTGGGGGCTCCAGACCTGGACGCAGTATTCCAGATGGGGCCTCACAAGAGCAGAGTAGAGGGGAACAATCACCTCTCTGTCCCTGCTGGCTACCCCTCTTCTGTGTTTCCACCTCTGTGGCAGTCGATTCTGGGTGTACTGTGCACCCCTTCAAGTAAAAGCAAACTGTGGTCTGAACTCTGCTGCCAGAGGGAGTGAGAAAAACATATTAGTGGTGATTAGTGGTGTCAGTTGTAGCATACCAGATGGCTGACTTTGATTTGTTTGTGTTGGAGTTCTAGAATGTCTGGCACAGCAGACTTCAGTGACTTCATTCACTGTCAGCTTCCACTCTCCACTGGACTTCTGCACTGGCCACATGGGACTACTGAAGGATGAGCAAATCTTGCTGATGAATTCTTGGTTCTCCAGTTGGTGAATCAGCTGATGAATGGGAATTAGGGAGTCTTGATTGGCATGACATTGACGGTGCTGTTGGTGCACCACTGTAATAGCAATCAGCAATCAGCACTTGCTGTTGTTCTAGTCTTAGCAATACCACAACAGAAGGGTCTTCTGAGAGTCCAGGCAAGGTAGACAGCTTCTTAATGTCCTCCATCTCCAAGGCAACTATACCAAAAGCCCACTGATACCCTTTTGGGACCTTGAAGTACCCAGGAGACCTGAGATAATCTATACAAGTATGCACAGAGTCTCAGGGCCAGTTGCAGTAGGGGTGCTTTTGTCAATCATTTCCTCACTTGGGCCTTCAATACAGTTAACTCCTGGGATCCCCATCACTCCAGAAACACAAATGGATTTTACTCCTTTATAGCTTGATAACATTAGAGTACTTTGTACACTGGTATCCACTAGATTCAGAACCACAGAATCACTACTTCTGTGGTTCTGATGTGCCTGGCCACCAAATCCACACAGTACAGCAAACCCAATTGTCCCTTTCCTCCACCTGGCTGGAAAGAGGGCTCCTCTAGTTCTGCTTATTACATTCATTACTCATCTCTTATATATGAGAAGCAGAAGGCTTACTGTCAAACTCTGAAATAAGATCAGAAGATCAACTCCATCTGAAAACTGGAAACTTCTCTTGTGATTGTTTTCCCTTGCAACACATGCACATATGCCTGTATGACTGAGGTGGGTTTTCAATCCCACTTCTTCATATCTTCTCCATGATCACACAGTAAAATCACAGGGTGGCATGTGGTGTGTACCGGCCAAATCTTCTTTCTTGAACAGAAGCATGCTTACTTCTATTGAGATTTTTTTTTTTTTTTTACAGATGGAGAGCAGGACGTATTGACTTTAAATTGCTGGAACTGCTATGAGAAACTGGGACAGTTTCTCATAGCCAAGGCACAGGCCCATAGGGAGGAAGAGAGATTGTCTTTATGTTGTCGAGGTAGGTTAACCACTTCATCCACCATTGGTCTTTCATTATCTTTCCAGTTCATTCCTTTCAGGATGCTGGAAAGGTGATGTCCTCCATACAACTCTACCACATTGATTGCACACTCATCATATCATCTGGATCTTGGCAGTCAGTATTATTGTCCAGGTTAGTCCTATACATAATTTCTACCACAACTAGTTCCCTCAAGTACTGGATACTTTCTCCATGGGGGTCCATTTGCATGGGTTACAAACCAGGTCTTTCTTGAAGGGGTATCTTTCACTCACGGCTGAAAAACTTGCTGACATAAGGTGAAAGACCATGTCCCTTTTCCGATTGCTTTATCAAAACCACTTTCCCTGGAACAAAATCCCAGCTGCTTGGCTTCACTGCCTGCTAAGTCCAGGCTACTGGCTCCACCATTCTGGCACTGGTGCAGGCAGGTGGCAATGTTCTCACCTGGCTGACAGCCATAACCTCTTTGCAAATCTCACAGTGCACTAAACATTAGGAGTCAGACAGTTTTTGTCTCTTCCTCCTCCTCTTGCTTTTGTGATGGCCCTGCTCCATCTTCAACTTCTTCTTCTCCTTATTTATAAACTTCTCTCCTTGCTAAACATTCTGACTTTCATAGACATTTTTTCATCTTGTTTAGAGGGGCCAGTGATAATGGCACCGGTTTATTCTTTGGCTGAATTGTGGGTCTTGTCACAGGGAGTCACCACAGGGCTTTCTGTGAGGGTCATGGCAACTGCCAGGCCCTGACAGAAAGGCTAGAGTAACCACAAGGTCTGTCAGAATGCTCAGAGCAATCACGGGACCCAGGGGTTGGAGCAGCTGCAGGACTCGCTGCAGGAGTTGGAGCAGCCACGGGGCTCTACCTCTGGACACAGTGCATCTCCTCTTGGAGGAATTTTTTTATTTTTCTCATCACAATACTTGGAACTGCTACAGAATCCATATCAGAGGTGAAAGCAATCACTCATCAGAAGAGCTGGAGTGATAGTAGGGTCTGTTACTATGCTTGCAGCAACCACAGGACTTGTTTCAGAACTGGAGATACCACAGGGTCTGTCAAAGGATTTAGAGGGTCTGCTACATTATCATCAGAAGTATTCTCTTCCCCTTAAAAATGGTCGTCTTATTTTCAGTTGGGATGGAATTATTTTCTTCAGAGTAGCTGGTATGATGTTATGTTATGGTTCTAGGACATGGTTGTCAACATTTTGCTTGCCTGGACCATACTGAATGAACACAAATTGCCTTGGGCTACATATAAAACACATAATAAATTTAATGTATTTAAGTAATGAAGCTTATTTTTTAATGTAGTTTTTATTAAAACATAAAAATTAGAGAGTAGTAAAAACATAAAACTAGTGGGATGCTTGACCTTATTTTTGTGGAACTAATGCATCAGGCTGGTTCACTGTCAGTAACAGTCATTCTTGGTGAGCTCTCAAGGTGTTCAGCAGAGATTTTGGATGAAATATTATTCTTCATGTACTTCATCCTTGACAAATACTCTTCACAAATGTACATACTTCCAAAAAATGATGACACGAATAAGGTGTGACTGTGAAGCAAAGGATATTTTTCTCCAGTGGGAGAGGGCTTACAAGAGTCTGGTAAAGAGACATGATGAAGTTTTTCATTGAGTTCAGTGTCTAATTGCAACTCTATACATTCCATGTGAAAATCTACAGGTAATGTATTTATGTCAACTGAAAATTGTATCAGAAATATACAAACAAAAAAAAAAAAGATTTTTTTTGTTATGTTGAAACCTATTCTCAAATTTACTTATCAAAATGGAAAGCACAGCTGCATATTTTTCAGTATTCATAGGACTGCGTTTAGCCAATGTATCAAAATGCATGAAATCATTTGTTATAACATGAGCTTGCCATAATGTAAGTTTAATTTCAAACACTGTTCATGTCTGAAACATAGCACAAATAAGGTCATTTTCACCATGAAGATGTATGTTTAACTCATTTATATGAGCATACAAATCCACCAAAAATGCTAAATCTGTGAGCCATCTTTAGTCATCACGTTCTAGCACGTTTTTTGCCTTTCATTCCATAAAAGACTTGATCTCATTTTACAAATCATAAAGTCTTTTTGGCATTTTAGCCCTTTAGCCACCTTCCTTCAGAAAAGCAAATGATGACCCCATAATCAACTTCCATACTGTTAAGGAACAAGAACTGGTACAGATCCCTTGGACTTTATGAAATTTACAACTTTGATGATTTCCATGATATTATCCATTTTTAAAGCTTTTGCACATAATTTTTTTTTTCAGTGACTGTTGCAGTGAGTGACATTTCATCAAACATAAGCTGGTAATTCCCTCACTTTCTATTAATTTTATAAGTTCCTCTTCTTTACCAACCATTACCAAGGCCCCATCACTAGCTCTACCAGATATGCTGACAAAGGTTAAAGAAAATCGCTTTAATGTATTTTTTTTACTGCTTCATACAAATCACAGTGCTATAGTGTTTGCCAACACTGCATTGCACTCTCCCCATGTCCAAGGGTTGGGCAGGCTGCTTGGCAGGGCTGAGCTGCTGCCTTGATGACTGGGCAGAAGGGGATGTGGGCTGCGCTGTAAGCCTCCCATGGGTTGGATGTGCCTGTTCTGGAAGTAAAAGCAGTGTTGATAATAGGCCAGTGTTTACAGTTGCCTGCAAAGCCAAGGCCATTCATAGTGTAGGGCCCAAGGAACTGGGAGGAAACAGAATTAGGACAGCCGACTTACTGGCTAAAGGGATATTGCATGCCATATGACATTGTGTAGAAGGAGTTTTGAAGGGGATGGGAGTTCATCTCACTCTCTTTCACTGCTTGAGGGGCAAGCTGTGCATCGGTTGGCAGGCAGAGAGCAATTACTGTGCATCACTTGTATACATTTTTATATTGATATAGTCAAAACTATTTTCCTTTCCTCTATCTTAGAAAATAGTGGTTCTTGGTATGTTTGGATCTGAGAGACAGGATGTCTCAGAAGCAGAGGCAATCAAGTAGGCACTCAAGGCAGCTTGGAAGTTTATAAGTTTTATTCGGCACACACACAGACATACACCTAGACAACCCCAATAAACAGCAAGCAGAAACTCCCTAAGCACAAAATTACTTACCAACCCTTGAGAGATGTACAAAATGCCAAGCAGGAAGAGGAGAAACATGCCAGCAGTGGATTCAATAGGTAGTGTCAACAGAGCATCCCTTGATTCAAAGTGCACTTTTCCGCTTTCCTCCACTGCACCCTTTCTCCTGCTTTTATTCTCTCCCAGGGCTTTTTCCATTTGCACACGATACCTGCATGGTCAGTGCATGATACACAGTCCAGGTGAAACTCCTGCCTGCAAACAAGCTCAAACAACCACTCACAAAACAAGATAAACTGGCAAGAAGAGCTCCCTACAAAAAAAGGATAAATTGCTGTAGCCACAAATACTGCTTCTCTTAAAAATGTCATGTGACCCACGGTTCTAGTCCCATAGCCATACAGTTATGTTCTTCCCCAGAACCCTTTGTTTCAACTCAGGATCATTCTTTGGTCAGAACCTCTAGGTTTCTGATACAACAGTTTTCTCTCAATCCATGAGTTTTACTTTGTTTTTTGTTTCTTTATTCTTTTCCCCATCGCACTGGGAAACAGGGTAGTGAGTGAATGACTGCATGCTGCTGAGTGACCTGCCAGGTTAAATGACAACAATGCTGAGTAGTACTTGTATGGGAACTGTTGAGCCACAGCCTGAACCACTAATTGAGCACCTCGGGAAAGGAACTAGTCAGCCCTGAGAGCACAGGTGAAGGCAATTCAACTGTCTGACCAGAAGGAGTGGAGCCTGGCTGCACCTCTCTTAGCCCTCATTTAAGGGCTGACTGCAATAGGGAAAAATCTTTGGTTGGAGATTCCTTCATTATGGAATTTTCTTTGTGAGCCTAGATCTTGGGAGATGGGTGAGCAATTTTCTTTTTCAACACCATTCCATTTATGCTAGTCCTTTTGCTATTATACTCCTGTATTGCCCTTCCACTGCATTGACCTTTGGATGGTAACCTTATCAAGCTGCATACTTCAGGTAAGTATCATCTTCTCCCAAGAGTAAATGTTGGGTCTCAAAAACTGATTGAACTGTTCTGCTTGCCCAATAGGATATTCCATCAAAGATTTCATGTCCTTTTTAAAACTTCTCACCTCCTCACTAGTAAGAGGGCAGTTTACATACCCTATATGTAACTTAGAAGTGGGAGTAGTCAAATCATTGCAGTTTAAGTGGTAATGGATGCCCTGCACCTGGAGTAGGATCACAGGACAGTAAGATGGCACCCGAGGTACAGGATAAGGGAACTGTAATTGGTAGATCAACCTCAATGGGTTTCTAAGTCAAGTGCCTGTACACCAATGTGTGGAGCATGGGGAGCAAGCAGTAGGAGTTGCAGGTGTGTGTGTGTCTACAGTATGATGTCACTGGCATCACTGAGATGTTGTGGGATGACTATTATGAGTGAAATGTAGGGAAGGGAGTATTACCCTCTACATCAATGAATGCCTGGAGTCCATAGGCCTCTGGCTGGGGATAGACAAGGAGCTGAGAGAGAGCTTATGGGTTAGGGTTAAAGGGAAGGCAGGGGAGGGAGACATCATAGTGTGGGTCTGCTACAGGCCACCTGATCAGGAAGACCAAGTAGATAGTCTCTCTATAAACTGGTAAGAGCAGTTTACATTCCCAAAACATATTCCCCATAGGGATCTTCAACTACCTTGATATCCATTGGAGAGACAACAGAGAAGTGCACCAGAAATCAAAGAGGTTCCTGGAATGCATTGATGATAACTTCTTTTTCCAAGTGGTACAGAAACCCAAGGGGAAGGTGCTACACTGGGCCTCGCTCTCACCAACAAGTAGTGAACAAGAAGCTAAAGAGCAGCCTTGGCTGCAGTGAGCACGAAATGTGGTGAAGTTTAAAATCATAAAGATATTGAAGAGGGTGAACAGCAAGCTTGCTACTCTGGACTTCAGGAGAGCAGACCTTGAACGCTTCAGGGAACTGTCTGGCAGGGTGACATGGGAGAAAGCCCCGGAATGAAGAGGGGCCCGAGAAAGCTGGTTGGTATTTAAGGACCATCTTTTCTAAGCCTAGAAGCAGTGCATCCCAAGAAAAAGGAAGGCAGGCAAGGATGCCAGGAGGCCTCCATGAATTAAAAAGGACCTCCTCGACTTACTTAGGTGCAAAAAGAAAGTCTAAAGGGAGTGGAAGCAGGAAGGGTTACCTGGGAAGACCACAAAGAAGCTGTCTGAGAAGGCAGGGATCAGGTTAGGAAAGCTAAAAGCTGGTTAAGCTGAATTAAATCTAGCTGAGGATATTAAGGGGAGCAAGAAGAAATTCTACAGGTATTTCAATAAAAAAAGAAGACCAGGGAGGATGTGGGCTCTCTCCAGAAGGAAACTGGATACCTAGTCACAACGTAAGCTCAGATACTCATTGATTTCTTTACCTCAGTTTTCACCAGTGAGGGATCTAGACACACCACCCAAGCTGCAGAAAGCAAAGGCAAGAATTTGGATAAGGAATATCTGCCTGCTGTAAGAGAAGATGGGGTTTGAGACTGTCTAAAGAACCTCAAGGTGCACAAGTCCATGGAACCTGAGGAGATCCATCCAGGAGTTCCGAGGGAACTGGCAGATTAAGTTGCTGAGCTGCTTTCCATCATATTTGAAAGGTCGTGGCAGTCTGGTGAAGTTCCCACTGATTGAAAAAGAGGAAACATAACTTCCATTTTCAAGAAGGACAAAAAAAGAAGATCCAGGAACTACAGGACAGTCAGTCTCTCCTCTGTGCCTTGCAAGATCACAGAGCAGATCCTCCTGAAGACCCAAATAAAGCACATGGAAAATACAGATGAGGGTAAAGCACAGCTGTACCAAGAGCAAGTCCTGCTTGACAAACTTGGCGGCCTTTTATGATGTAGTTACAGTGTCAGTGGATAAAGGAAGGGCAACTGACGTTGTCTGCCTGGACTTGTGCAGAGTGTTTGACACTGTCCTGCACAACATGCTGGTCACCAAGTTGGAGAACAGGGGATTTGAGGAATGGACCACTCAGTGAATTAAGGAATTGGAAGAAGAGCGGTAACCAGCATGGCTTCACCAAGGACAAATGATGCCTGACAATCTTGGTGGCCTTTTACGATATGGTTACAGCATCAGTGGATAAAGGAAGAGGAACTGATGTCATCTACCTGGACTTGTGCATAGCTTTTGACACTGTCTCATATGACATCCTGATAGCCAAATTTGAGAAAAACAGATCTGATGGATGGACCACTGTCTGGATAAGGAACTGGATGGATGGTCGTGCTTGGAGTTCACTCAGTGTCCAAGTGGATGTTGGTGAGGAGCTGTTTTCTTCAGGGATTCGTGCTGGGACCAGTCCTATTTTACATTATTGTAGGTGATGTGGACAGTCAGACTGAGTGCACCCTCACTAAGTTTGCAGATGACACCAATCTGAGTGGTGCAGTTGACACACTACAAGGAAGGGATGCTATGCAGAGGGACCTGGACAGGCTTGAGAGGTGGGCCCATGGCAACTTCATGAAGTTCAGCAAGGCCAGCCGTAAGGTCCTCCACCTGGGCTGGGGCAATCCCAAGCACAAATACAGGGTGGATGGAAAATAGCTTGAAAGCAGCCCTAAGGAAAAGGCTTTGGAAGTTGATGAGATTCTACATGAATTGGTAATGTGCACTTGCAGACCAAAAGGTTAACCATGTCCTGGGTTGCATCAAGAGAAGTGTGATCAGCAGGCTGAGGGAGGTGATTCTGCCCCTCTGCTCTTGTGAGACTCAACCTGAAGTATTGTGTCCGGTTCTGTAGCCCCCAACACAAGAAGCAGTTGGAGCAGGTCACAGGTGAGGCTGTTAATGCCTACTCCTTGGAAGCACTAAAGGCCAGGCTGGATGGAGTTATGAGCAACCTGGTCTAGAGGAAGATGTCCCTGCCTATAGCAGGGGGGTTGGGGCTAGACCATCTTAAAGGTCCTTTCCAACCCAAACCATTCTATTATCTATGACTCTGTATCTGCTGGTAACATTGGAACCTCCTTAGAAGGATACACAGATGCATTAGTGAGGTTAGTAGAGTTTGTTTTGGGAAAGGGAAAATGTCTAAG
This sequence comes from Perdix hodgsoniae, assembly GCA_035772895.1. Classification (NCBI taxonomy): domain Eukaryota; kingdom Metazoa; phylum Chordata; class Aves; order Galliformes; family Phasianidae; genus Perdix; species Perdix hodgsoniae. The sequence continues at coordinate 3,122,654 of JAPSGF010000081.1, read as the reverse complement.
ATCCCTTTTGCATTGTTTTAATTCCTTTTTAAGCTGATAGAGCTCTTTATTTTCAGCATTAGCACTAGTCACAGAACTTTGTTCAGGTGGGCTTTAAGGGCACGATCAGAGCCAATATCCTCCCCATTCTGTAGTGTGTATTTGACTTTCTGTAGTAAGAAAAGTTGACTCAGTGTCAGGTTTATGAGGGGGAGGACACTGTTCTGGAGGAGAAAGCAATTGAGTTCTAGACTAAACACAAGTACAGGAGAGGGGCAAGCTATTTAAAGGATCCCATCTGGAATTTCTCTGTTCTTATCTATGGAATTCTGTTAAACTATGATTAACTGTTGCACTTCCTGAACAAGGCATGTGGCATAAACAGACTCCTCCCCTGAAAAAAGGAGTTTTACTGTTCACATATAGATTGAAGTATGACATACCCAGTCCTTGTCAGACATCTCTTGTGGCCAAAATACTGATTCTCCTTGTATTGATTCTCTGGGTCACAAAACAGAGTACCAAATCATTTTCTCTTTTTCTCTAGTTCTTTTACTCCTCTTTCCAATTTCTCAGCATGCTTTCTAAATGATTTACAGCAGACACTGCTCTAGGGACTTTCTTTCTGTCCCTGTTTCCCTTGGAACTCCTACTCCCCATTTCTCCCGGTGCTAGAAAACAGACTGCACTGCACCATACGGCATAAGAGTCCAGAAACCCAGCCTCCAAGGCAGTACTCAGTACTAATTGTCCTTACCTTGGTCTGTGCACAGAGTTACCAGGTTTTATTGGGTCAGCCTCCCTAAACTACAGCACCTACTATCTATCCCTTTTCCCAGCTGTTAATGGATCTTGTCTTTTCAGACTTCCTCTGGTCTTCAGTCAGCTCCACAGTGAACCACCCCCTCTAACTCACAGGGCAGCAGAAACAAGAGTGGAGTGCTGCTGTTTTGCAGCAGCAAGAATCCACCACAGGCAACTTCGAAATCCCGGGATTCGGCACCAAATTGTGAGAAATGCTCAAAATCAATCGCTTTCAACCAGGCAAATATCCTCGCGAAGCAACGACGCTTATCCATTACTGCAGTCTCGGGCGCTCGCCCCCTTGTGGCAAGGGAGAAATTGTGCACTTGGTGCGATCTGCGTACTCTCACTCCGATACAGGTAACGTTATTTCTGGCTCTCATTGGCTGAGCATCTCAGGCTCATAGTCTTCCTGGCGCCGTTGCTACTGTACGTATGCATTTAAGATCTATTACCAACCTGTTGTTTTTTAAGCATGTTTTGTACTTCTCTATGAAGATAGGAGGACAACGTTTCCTAAAGGCATCACGTTTGTTCTCTCTCCTGCTAGGCTCTCTTACTCTGCATATCTACTTTATCTTATACCAGTCTCAACTCCATGCTGGTCAGAATGCCACAGTCTCTGCTTTACTCTGTTCAGTATCTTACAAAAAACAAAATATTTATCATACTTTCCCTGTCTTATGGTAGTTTGAATCTCAGCAGCTTTTACTGAAAGACAACATGTATAGCTACTTTGCTAGGAAGCTGTAAGTTCAGTAAGAGCCTACACTTTGGCACAAAAGATGCTGGAAGCTTTCACTGCAAAAACACAATCTATCTACATCTCACAGTTAAGCTGGGGGTTGTGGCAGCACCAGAGTTCCATCTGAACACCATTCGGTTTCTGGTTGCAGGTTTGGTGTGGAGAAGAAGATACAGTATGGTGGAGAAGCAGCTATTGGCTACTTACTCTCCACTGTGGGCAGCAGAACAAGTAACTCATACTGCAGCTGTCTGTAAAACAACTTTGCCAATCCAGGGGTGGGTAATGGATCTAACCCACGTTCTTAAGATGGATGGCTCAATCATAGGATGGCTTGGCTTGGAAGGGACCCCAAGGACCATTAAGTTCCAAACTCCCTGCAAAAGGCAGGGCCACCAACACCCAGATCTGGTACTAGACCAGGTTGCCTGGGACCCCATCTTACCTGGTCTTTAAAGCTTCCAGGGATGGAGAATCCCCAGTCTCCCTGGTCTGCCTGTTCCAGCACCTCACCACTCTCTCTGTGAAGAACTTCCCCTGAAATCTAATCTAAATCTTCCCTCCTTGAGCTTAAAAGCATTCTCCCTTGTCCTATCACTATCTACCCAAGTGAAAAGTTGATTACCCTCCTTTTTATAATCCCCTTTTAAATACTGGAAGGCTGCAGTGAGGTCTCCTCACAGTCTCCTCTTCTTCAGGCTGAACAAGTCCAGTTCCCTCAGCCTGTCTTTGTATGGGAGGTGCTCCAGCCCTCTGATCATTTTAGTGGCCCTCCTCTGGACCCTTTCCAATATCTCCACATCTTCCTGTATTGGGGTCCAGGACGCAATACTGCAGATGGGGCCTCACAAGAGCAGAGTAGAGGGAGACAGTCACATCCCTGTCCCTGCTGGCCACCCCCTTCTGATGGAGTCCAGGATACCATTGGCTTTCTGAGGTGCAAGAACACACTGCTAGCTCATGTTCTGTTTTTCATCCATCAGGACCTTCAAACACAAACAGTGGTGAGCAGAATTGCCTGCCTTAGAGAAGCCACCTGTCCATTAAAGGAAGAATTGAAAAAGATACTTGGCCTGGTAACATGTTACAGTGAGACACCCAAGGAAATGGTGGTCACTCATCCTGAGAAGAATCCCTTACAGGAAAGAAAATATTCCATTCCAGAAGATGTCTGGTAAAAGGATGGATCCAGCAGAGGGAACCCAAGTAGGTGATGAGTCACTGCATACCATCCCTAGACCAAAATATGGTTTGAAGAAAGGGATGAACAAAGTAGTCAGTGGGATGAGCTATGAGCCATGGGAATGGTTATAACTAAAGAGCTGTGTGACAGCACACTGACTGGTGCTCTACTGCACAGACTGGTGCTCTACTGAGGGCTCACGCTCTGGATAGCACAGTGGGCCACTCAGGGTTGGACAATCCATGTCTGACCTATCTGGGGCAAAGATATCAGGGTTGATAGATGGAATGTGGCAAGGCATGGCGCCATATGAGCATATCATATCTCTGGATAGCAGTCACCAGGTAGTGATGTAACTGACACACAGGCTCAAGTTAGATGGCTGGAAAATGTTAGCAGAAGACATAGCCCACTGTCTACATCAAAAACTACAACATGCAGACAGAAGACCATGTGGCAGCAGCTAAAGCATGAGGACTGCCCATAGTGAGTATTGTCCAAGTTGAGTTGCTGGATATTGTCCAAGGATGTCAGGAACAAAAAGAAAAAAAAAAGATTTCTGAACAACTTCTTTCACATTTTCCTTCTTTTAGCTTTCAGACTTCATTGTTTCCAATTTTCCCCTAACTGTTTTAGGAAGGACTGAGCACTTGTTTTTGTTCGAGACGTTTCCTAGTATCATAATTTTTCAAGATGGAGCTTTGAACAAATTGTGTAGAGCTTGATGTGAAGGAAGCTTGCAGTTTGTCAGCTTTGGGACCAGCCCAACCCCTTACTTCCCCAGTCCTCAGGACAGTATTTTCTCTATAGCCTCAGTTCTTTTTTTCTGTATCCCAGCTCCATCCTTTGTCTTGCTTTAATCTCTGCAGCTCTTGGTGCTTCTGTGTGACCCAGACTCTCTGCTTCACTCCTTCCACTTTACACTGCTTTCTCCTAGGTTAGCATTTCTTTCCACACTCACTCTTTACACATTTACCTCTTGTACATCCTTTTGAATGGAGAGTTGAAAATGAAGGAGCTAAAAAAAGGAAACAAAGGCTAATCCAAATTTGCACATTTGGAAAGGTAAGTATTGGGCATTTATTTAGTTCACATATGACCATCATGTTCTCCTTTTCCTGTTTCTTTTCATCCTTGTTGTCTTGTAGAGATTAAATGCTGTGGGTCAGATATTTCAAAGTCACATATGAGTCATGTGAAGTAACGAGGTGCTTTTTGGTGGTTTTGTGGGACCGTGGTGAAATAGAAGGAAGGTTATGGAGGAAGGAAGCAAACTACCATTTCAATTGATAAATCAAATGCCTTTCTATAAGAGGTTAATCTCCATCTTCATTTTGCTTTACTATCAGTGACAGACAGAAAAAGGAAGTGCAGAGACAAAGGTATTTTATAATGCACATTTATTTTGTTTGAAAGAAACTTGGTATACTGCACACTGCGTAGTCATTGCTGAGGAGTCACCAAGTGGAGGAGAAACAACTGGCTGCATACAGGTGCATACAGGCGCAACTCATGTTCTGGAGGACGTTATCAGTGTTCCCAAGAAGACACAGGTGAGACACTCACATGGAGATTTTCCTGTAACTCTGGTTGCCCTCTGCATCTTTTGATCTCTTTAACTTGGCCAACAGATGATGCAAGCATCCTTCAACTTCTGGAAGACACTTTCTGTCCATTTGGTGTATCTCACATTGTTCTTTGCAGTTCCAGTGAAGATCCCTGTCTGGACGCCAGCTGCCACTCATCTTCACCACTACCAAGCTTAAGCTTGTTGGCTTGCTGCTGTTCAGAGAAGCTAATGACAGCCATGTCCTAAGAGCTACTCTTTTCTACAGGGCTCCCCGTACTCACTATGCTTGCTTGGTTGGTGTTTATTATTTTTTATAGTACACTACACCTGGGGGGGGGGGAGAAAAAAAGCAACACTGTTCTAGAGCGTAGAAGTAATGAGTTCTTCCATCTATTGACAATTCTTGGTGCTTGTCTTTACTGTAGCTCACAGAGTTAAGTGTGTGTGCGAATATGCCTATTAACCACTATCTTTTGTCTTTTGGAAACTGATTTCATTTTCCACAAGTGAATAAGTAATATGTCATATTTCTCACTTAATATACTTGTGCCCCTGTGGATACAGTGTAGGATAGCTGACTCTTCCCTAACGTCAATTATTCTGTATGGATAAAGGCATAATTCTCCCAGGCTAAATACTGCAGGCTGAAAAATTCACAACTATTTTTCCCAGTTGTAGGCAAAAATCATGTTTGTTCAAAGTCACCTGGACTTACTATATGATTTTGATTAATATGCTGAAATGAAAAATGTTTTGTGTGATCAGCAAAATAATATTTTTTGATTGTTTAACCTTTTCATGCATCAATGAACTGAAGTAGCTGCTAATGTAATTTGGTGGTGTCAGAGATCAATTACTCTGCTGTGAGAGGTTTTATTTTTACATTAACTTCAGAAATAACAAGATTCAGGCTTTTCTTGAAGGAAAGATAAACACATCGTAATAACAAAAACCTCAGGCTATACTTCTGTGTCAGCTTCAGACAATTTTCTTCAGGCTTCAGCAATGTAGCTCATGAGTTCTCAGGTAGTTTTTTTCTCTTTCTTTCCATTTTTCCAATCCTGAACATAGTTGGAGGCCCATCCAGTATGGAGTATTTTTCTCTAGCATGGAGAAAACCATATCCTGTCTGGGGCCCTCTGCACAGGCTGCAGCTCTGGCCTGGAGTCTGCTTCTTCAGGGCCTCTGTCTGGGATGTGGATTCCTCCAGGCCACATCCACCTGCTGCCCTGGGGCCTACTCCATGTGCCATGTGCAAATCTGTCCATGGGCTGTTGGGCCACAGCCTTCTTCAGATTGGGTCTGTCCTGGGCTGCAGGAAACTGCTACTCTGCACCTGAAGTACCTCCTGCCCTACTTCCGCACTGACCTTGAGGTTACTTTCTCTCTCCCCTGACTCAAAGCTATTTGAGAGAGTATTTGCTGGTCTCATCTTTGTCCAGCTCTGAGTGCTCTCGAGACAACTGGAACGTGTCCACAGCTGGCATGGGTCAGATCCTCCAGCACCCTCTTTGCTATGTGCCAGCTGCGTGCAAAGAGTGATAAGACATCAAACAGCACAGAAGACTCCAGTTTATTATCTAATCTTGAAGGGAGTCATTTTAGCATATTATCACAGACTCACAAGGTTGGAAACAAAATAATAAAAAAATAATTAAAAAATCAAATACAGGTCTCAGTTACTTGCAATGGAGATTTCATTACCATTCTGCATTAGGGAAGGGATATCATGCCTTCACAGGCTTTCTGCACTTTCTTTGCAGAGAACAGGGGTTTTTGGAGACACTGTGAAGCCAGTCATTGTGAAATATGAGTCTTTGGAACCAAGAAATTATGACTGTTGTGTCATGTTAAAGGACAACATCTGAGTGATACCCAATTTGGTGCTATAAGTTAACTGCATTCAATATATGAACTATCGCAATGAGAGATTCACAAACAGTGCATTGCCTGATTCATCTAGAAACATTCAGCTCACATGACTGAATCAAGAAAGGAATTTGGCCATGCCCAATCAGAGTTCTGACTGGGCATGGCTAAATTCCTTAATGGAGTACATTGTGGTAGGTCACTGAACACTATACAGATTTCTGAGTTTCCTGGGGAAGCAGTAAACATAACCAAGTGTGCAAGTCTTGTCCAGTGGGCATCCCTTTGAGTAGGAAGAGAGGCTTGGTCCATCAACTGATCCAAGAAGTCTAACGTGTTGTCCTGGCTTGTCTGCAATGCTATCCTCCCCAGCATTCCTGCTTGCTTAAGCCATTTTCTTTTTTACTATTTCTTAATTTCCAGGTGGAGCTTGAGTGACTCTAGTCATAAATAACTTTCTTTGGAGTGGTATAAAATTATCTGTCTTTGCTTTTTAAAGGTATGGGCTAAAACAGAGTGTGTGCTCAGTGAGGAGAGGCCTCATCTTGGAGGGAGGCAGTTTTTCGGGCAGAGGTGTATTTTGGTATTACAATGAGTGTATGAAGTTCACCCAAAGGACAGCACTTTGTTCAGAAATGGTTCTCTCTTGGTTCACAGTAGCAAATATGTACCTACCATAGTACCATTAAGATTCCATCCTGGTGATGTTATTACATAACCTGACTGCAAAATTTTCACTCAACTCTTTATGCCGTTCCTCTTAAGAGTCAGCACATAAAGCTTCCCTGATGTTCCCAGCACCTAAGGTTGCCTAGGGAACTTCTGTGGAATGGATGCCATGCATACGACATGCACTCTGCTTTTGCACCCCTATGAACAATGCTGTACCTTAATTTCCAGTGCTGTATTTTAATCTCCAATAGTAATAGCCACCAATACTGATTATTCCACACCTTATACTGAATAGACATTCCTGTCCAACATAGCTAACCACTGTGCAGAGAACATATCAGGTCAGATGGACACAGGATTGTACATGAGCAATGTTATCCCTTTTACAAGTAGAAGAAGAAGAGAACCACCTTTGAATCAGACAAGTGATACGGGATTAGGAACAGGTTGCCCATAGAAGCTGTGGATGCCCCATCTTTGGAAGTGCTCAGGGCTGGGATGGATGGGGCTTCGGGAAGCCTGGTCTAGCAGGAGGTGTCCCTGCCCATCAAGGGGTAAGAACAAGATGAATTTTAAGATCCCTTCTAATTTTACTCATTCTTGATTCCATGACTCAAAGGTTTCCCAGACAGCTTTACCATCATCAAATTTTTCTCCTAGGAAAACTAGGCACAGTTGTTCCTCTGGGGCTACATGCATAGCTTCAAGCTGAGAGATGAGGTTAGCTTCCAGTCCCCGGGATGAGAAGGTGACAGAGTTTTCTGCTCTGTGCAAGCATGTTAGGCAAAAAGAAGCAGCAGAGAAAGCCAGCATACTCCTCAGCTAAGGCATCATGCTGTGATACACCATCCTTTCCACCACTGCAGAGAAGAGTCAGAGCATCCTGAATTCCGTGTCTATCCTGACAAGAACAATCAACTGGCTATATGCTGGCAAGGCTGAGGAGCTCCAACAGGCAACATCCTCTGAGCAGAGCACCAAGGATCTGCAAGTCCTGCTCCTTTTTCTCTGGGCCAGCAGCCTCCTTTCTGGACCTGTGCCCAACAGTGTCCTGCCTGGGACTGGCTGGACAGCAGTGTTCTCCCCTTCCCTTTGCTTGTGCTTCCCTTCCCTCACACTTATGTACTTTGGTCTTTTCAAGTGCTTTTCTCAAGAACCTCTGCAATTAGTGTTGCTTTGATCTGCAGCAGTACCTTGGGATGGGTGTCTGGTCTCCTTTGCCTCTCCTCTCTTTTAGGCCTCCCTTCAGTGGATTCCACTCCCAGAATGAACTGGGCTGTGGACTGGATGAGCTCGCCAGTTTTGTCTCTCTCTCACAGGGCGCCATAGCCAACATAAAGAGATAAGATGGTGAAGGTAAATTAAAATCACTGTAGCTCCACAGAAATCCTGCTATGTGGAAATGGAACAAAAATGGTGAGAGGCAGTCTGCTGGTGGAAGTTTTGAAGACCTGGAATAAAGTTAGTGAGAGTCTCTAGCTAAATCAACACACACAGATTCATGGGCCCTGATAGCATGCACCCACAAATCCTGAGGATGCTGGCAGAAACATTTGCCAAACCACTCTCTACCATCTTTGAAAGGTCTTGGAGAACAAGAGAAGTGCCTGAAGACTAGAGGAAAGCCAGTGTGACCCCTATCTTCACAAAGGGCAAGAAGGAGGACCTAGGAAACTACAGACCAGTCAGTGTCACTTCTGACCCCGAAAATATGATGCAACAGCTTCTTCTAGATGCCATCTCTGAGCAGTTAGAAAAGAACAAGATTGTCAGGAGTAATAAATATAGATTCACCAAGGGGAAATCATGTTCGACCAATGTGGTAGCCTTCATGTCATCACCACCTGGGTAAATGAGGGAACAGCACTGGATTTTGTGTACCTTGACTTCAGCGAGGCTTTTGACAGTCACATACAACATCCTACTAATAAAGTTCAGAAAGTGTGGGATAGAGGAGTGGACAGTGAGGTAGACTGAGAACTGGCTGACTGGCAAAGTTCACAGGGTTCTGGACAGCAGCACAAAGTCTAGTTGGAGGCTTCTAGGCTTCTAACTAGCAGTGTTTGTAAGGGGTCAGTAATGGGGCTGATCTTGTTCAACATCTTCATCAGTGACCTGGATGAAGGGATGGAGTGCATCCTCAGCAAATTTACTGATGATATCAACCTGGGAGGAGCAGCTAACACATTAGAAAGCTGTAGCACCATTCAACGAGACCTGTACAGGCTGGAGAGTAGGATGGAGCAAAACCTTAAGAAGTCCAACAGGAACAAGTGTGGAGTATCAGGAAAGGTTAGGGGCTGATCTAAACTCTGTAGAGAAGGACCTAGGTTGCCTGGTGGACATCAAGTTGACCATGATCCAGTAGTGTGCCCTTTTGGCCAAGAAGATTAGTGGTATCCTGGAGTGAATCAAAAAGAGTGCAGCCAGCAGGTCAAGGGAGGTGATCTTTCTCCTCTACCCTGGCAAGGCCACATCTCGGGTCCATTTCTGAGACCATCAGTTTAAAAAAAACACAGGGAATTTCTAGAGAGAGTACAGTGAAGGACCACAAAGATGGCTAGGGGCCTGGAGCTTCTCATGTATAAGGAAAGGCTGAGAGGCTTGGGGCTGTTCAGTCTGGAGAAGACTGAGAGGGGATCTCACAATTATTTAAAAATATCTAAAGTGCAGGAGTCAACTGGATGGAGCCAGGCTTTTTTCAGTGGTGTACAAAAAACAGAACAAGGGGCAATGGACAAAAACTGGAACACAGGAAGTTCTATAAAAAATGAAAAATAACTTCTTTACAATACGAGTGACAGAGCACTGGAACAGGCTGTCTGGGGGAGTTGTATAATGTCCTGCTCTGACGATATTTAGGGACCACTTGGATGCTTTTTCATGCAACTTACTTTAGGGGATGTGGTTTAGCAGGGGGTTAGATTAAATGATCCTCAGAAGTCCCCTCCAGCCCCTACAATTCTGTCATCATTATCTCAAGCATGGGCTTTCACCAGTCATATTTGAAATGGTGTTTTCCTGCCCATATTCGAAAGGTGTTACCAGACTTTATTTCTCCAGTCCGCAGATCTTCAAATATTTATATTTACCAGTTTAGAGTTTTCCATTGACAAAGCCATTGTGTAGCACCTGCCTGAACAGCGTAAGAATTCATATACATGAGTTTGGCATCACTCTGAGCTTATACAACAACTTTTAATTCTTGTGCTTAATCACCTCTTTCTCACTCTTCTTTAGTGTGTTCCTCAGCCAATTGAATTTCATCTGATACTCCCAGTGTTGAGGCATAGCATATTCTAATTGTAGCTTTCTGTGTCATTCATTCTGGAGGTGCAGTCCCTTTTAGTATTATATCTAACAAATTACATGCACTTCTATTTTGAACAGCTTACTCTTGGCATGTTTTCTCAACATGTTTAATTGCATGGACTAATGGTGAAAGACATTTTTTCCACTCAGAATATCTCTGTTCTGCCTCTTTAAAACTGTCACCCATGGAAGTATGCCAGTTTGTACTGTAGCTGCTGAAGCACTAATATTTGGCACTGCAGCCATTAACAGACTTGAGATGGCATTTAAGTGCTGATAATCAGTTGTTAATTACCATCATTCCTCCAGTTTGCAGACTTGGGGATTTATATCAGGAATATGTTCTAATCTACCATTTTTCTGAATGTACACTCACTTCAGAAATACTAGTCCATGCTGCATCAGAAATTGGATACAACAGGACACTAGTAGCTTCTGACTCATGGAGTAGTAGAGCTGTATGAAGCATACTACTTGATTTTGATTTTTATTAAGTTTGGTATTTGCACCGAAAGATAACACAGCATCATTTGGCAAATGCTATTTAAGACATCAAAACCTAGTATACTTTAACAGTGGTGTGCTAATTGCAAAGGAAGAAGAGGTAATATGTTTTTCACTGCAAATTAACCATAAATTAACTTATGTAATCTGGTGCACAGTGCTAGTTCCCATAACTGCAGTAACTTTAACTCAGTCTCTCAGGTTTTATGCCTAGGTTATTGGCATCCTTTTGTACAATTATTGATATTTGTTCTCCAATATCAATTAGAAGTTATATTAATTGTTTCTTGGGACCAACTGGAATTTAAATGTAAGAGCCGTTTTCATCAAGCCATTGTTAAGTATCTACCTGCTAGATAGACAGGTCCAATACCAATCAGGCACTATATGGATCTATGTTCTGCAGATGAAGGGGGGAAAAAAAGTCAATTTCTCTCCTTAGGAGCTGGCACCAGAGGACTCAGAGCATTTGGAGCGTTTCCTTTCTGAAATGCTTGAATCAGGCTCCAACCCACAGCAGTGGGCTGTCTCTGAATTGCAGCTCTAGGAATTCTTACTAACAATACTTGTTTCCATAGCTTCCTTCTCCAGTCCACACCTCAGGAAATTTTAGTTCTTAAGAGTCATTTTGATATGGCCGTCTAATTCCCATTCTTTATTGGACGCGGAGGGGAATATTACTACCAAGGATGAGGAAGAGGTTGAGGTAGAATCATAGAATAGAATCACTCAGGTTGGAAAAGACCTTAAAGATCATTGAGTCCAACCACAACCTGACCATACTACCCTAACACTAACAACCCGTTTCTAAATCATGTCCCTGAGCACCACATCCAAATGGTTTTTAAACACATCCAGAGATGGTGACTCAACCACCTCCCTGGGCAGCCCATTCCAGTGCTTAACAACCCTTTCTGCATAGAAGTTTGTCCTGATATCCAACCTAAACTTACTCCATGTCTGTGGGTTCCATGGAACCCCACAGATGTAACAATGGGGTCTGGCTTCTGGGGCGCTTCACAAAGGAAACCAGTGCACAGGAGAGAGAGTCAGGAGCAGAGGAGGAAGCAGCTGATCATGCCACTAATGCTGCCATTCTGTGTCTCTCCCCAGGACTCCCACACCTTCTTCTTCCCAGCCTGCTCAGCTCCTCACAGGCTGCAGACATTGCTGAGGTACTCACTTTGAGGTACTCAACACCACCTTTTCTTCTGTGTGTAGTTATCCTCAGGGTACTCAGCTTCCTGAGCTTGAAGACAGGGATGGGGGAAGAGATTAAAGATCCTGCAATTCAGAAGGAAACAGGAAACAGTCAGTGACCTGCTACATCATGTAGACTATCACTGGGGTCAGGTGGGTTCCAAGAAAGGGTACCTACAGAACTGGTGGAAATGCTCACCAAGCCACCTTCCATCATGTACCAGCAGTCCTGCTCAACTGGAGAGGTCTCAGACAGCTGGAGAATTGCCACTGTCACATCGTTATACAAGAAGGTTCCACAGGAGGATCTGCAGGTCTCTCAGCCTGACATAAATATTGGGGAAGGTTATGGAGCAGATAATCTTGAGTGCAATCAAACATTATATACAAGATAACCAGAGGATCAGACCTTGCTAGCATGAGTTTACAATCATACTATCTACTCTGTTTGATGAGCTGTCCACTGGAAAATGGAGCCACCAATTTTCCTGGGGAAAGAAAAAAAACCAACGTCATTTATGATTTTTTTCCCTTGCAATTCACATATTCATGCCTGTATGGTCAAGATAGGCTTTACATCCAAATTCCTCATATCCTGTCCGTGATCACACAGGTAAAGCCACAGGATTATACGATGGTGTGTACCCACTATATCCACTCTCCCTTGCAAAGGAACCAGCACAAGCCATTGAACCATTTTCTCCACAACTGAGAAACAGGAGCATAGGAGGAAGAGAGGCAATTTCCATACTGACAAAGGAGGCTAGCCACTTAATCCACCACTGCTCTTTCATTATCTTTCCCGTTCATTCCTACCACGGAATAGAAGTAGGAGCAACTGCAGGGCCCATTGCAGGAGTGGGAGCAGTCACAGGGTTCACTGAAGGGACCGTAGCGACAAGGCTCATCACAGTGTTTAGAGTAGCCATAGGAGTTGGAGCAACCACAGGGCTGTACGTCCACATATGGCGCACCTCCCTTGGGAGGCTTTTTTTAAATTATTTTTAACCTAGATGACCTATAGCAGGAGCAACCACAGGGCTCATCATGAGAACTGGAGTGACAGCAGAATCTGTCACAATGTTTGCAGCAACTGCAGTAGCTGTTAATTGAACTGTAGCCACTGCAGGGTCTATCATAGGAGTGGGAGAGTCAATTGCATTGTCATCAGATCAAGAGGTATTGCCTTCCCCTTGAAAATGCTGAACAGTGTTGAACAGAGCTCAGGAGGCAAACAACAGGCCCCAGCTGCTGCAATGATTTGTGCCTCTTTAGGATTGCCTGGACAACTGTCCAAATATTCTATTAGATTTTACAGTATTGTGCAGTTGCTTAGAGGTGAAGTTCAAAACTTCTAGGAGTGAGTACCACCTTAAGTACCAGCCCATACCATCCCACAGTCCCTGCCACTCAGAACTATCCCTCCTCAGCCCAGATCTCTAGGCAGTATCCTTAAATAATTCTTCCTTCTTAAACATAATCTGAAACACATTCACAACGGTCATGCTTTTATTTTTGTTATCGGTATTCCACATCATAACATCATGTAGTGCACTGGGATTTAAAGAATTCATGTTCCATTTTTGTAGTATGTCTATGTTTCTGGTAACCTGGTTCCCAGAAGAGAGGAACTACACCTCCAAGAAGACTTTCACTGTTCCATATCTGATTTCCATTCAAAGGGAAAGATAAAGCGCTCCCAAGTCATAAGACTGTCCTTTCTTTCATTGCTTATCTCTGCAGTGTGTACTTGCTAGCCATCTTCACTTTCCGCGTTAGAGTTAAGTCTTCAGCTTTGGATGTTCTAATTTTATTTATAAACTTCAGTTCCAATTATATTGTATTATATTGTTATCTGGCATTCCACTATGATATTTAGTAAATCATTTTCTTGCTAGCTCATTCTCGCTGTTTTGTTTTTGAGCTCAGCATTCACCTCTCACAGCAGAACAAGGAGAACTGAAGGTATGAGCATCGCTGAAGAAGGGATGTTAGGCAGGCTGGCCACAAAACTCACCCAACAAAACCACCATCACTGCCAAGAAAGACATGCAAACAACGCAGCTCTGTATCACCCTGTCAGGAGCATGGGTGGGTCACACGCAGCTCCCAGCCCACACAGATGCCAGCAGCTCCACACCACCAAGGCAGTGTGTCCCACAGCTCCTCCCTCCTGTCCACACCTACTCTGGTGGGATTGGCTGCTCGAACCAGCCCACACCTCCAAATCTCCCAATGGTCAATCAGAACAGGAAGTCTGTCCGCTTCCATGCACAGGGAGCTGCCATTTTGTGTCAGCCAACATTTCATGTCAGGAAGTCTTGGTTAACTGCTAGACTAAATTATGAAGCACTCTGGCAGTTATGGAAGATACACCTGCAAGATAATGTAGAAGAGTCTCCAGTAACATTTCTGAGGAAAAGGGGATCACATGTGGCTCAGATAAGCAGAACACCAGCAGGCACAATCTCTAATGCTGCCTTTCCTGCCACTGGCTGACAGCGAGAGAGGCCGTCCAACAGCAAGGAACACTCCAACAGTTCCAGAATTCCCTCCTGCAGCACACCAAGGCCTGTGACCTGTTCTATAGACAGGGCTGCTGGCAGCACGATCTTAGCTGAGGGGAGATGTTCCTCAGTCCAGGAAGATGCTCCCGCCAGACTCAACACCAAGGCAGCGTGTCCCACAACTCCTCCCTCCTGCCCACACCCACTCTGGTGGGATTGGCTGCCAGAACCAGCCCACACCTCCAGATCTCCCAGTGGTCCATCAGAACAGGAAGTCCATCCCCTTGCATGCAGTGGGAGCCACCATTTCGTGTCAGCCGCCATTTCATGACAGGGAGCCGATGCTGCAGTCTTGGTTAACTGCTAGGCTAAATTATGGGAGTACTGGCAGTTATGGAACATGCACCGGCAAGATTATGCAGAGGAGACTGCAACAACAGTTCTGAGCAACAGGGCCACATGTGGCTCAGAAAAGCAGAATGGCAGCAGGCACGATCTCCAGTGCTGCCTTCCCTGCCACTGACAGCCAGCAAGAGAGGCCGTCCAGCAGCACGGAACGCTCCAACTGCTCCACACTCCTCCTGCAGCACACCAAGGCCCGTGACCTGCTCTATGGACCGGGCTGCTGGCAGCACGAGCTTAGCTGAGAGGAGATGTTCTTCAGTCCAGCAAGACGCTCCTGCCAGACTCCCCACCAAGGCAGCGTGTCCAACAGCTCCTCCCACCTGCCCACACCTACTCTGGTGGGATTGGCTACCAGAACCAGCCCACACCTCCAGCTCCCCCAGTGGCCCATCAGAACAGGAAGTCCGTCCCCTTGCATGCACTGGGAGCCGCCATTTTGTGACAGCCGCCATTTCATGGCAGGAGCGGGCGCTGCTTGCAGAGTGCCCTCTGATTGGCTGTGCGCAGAGACAGCCACGTGTCCTTTGCTTGCCCTCTGATTGGTGCCGCGTTGTCGGTGTGTCTGGAAGCGCTAACTTTTGTAAATACCCACTTACGACACGTGCTGCACACAAAGCTATGCATGCATATAGTCATACATTGAATGCATGCAAACACTTGTGAACAAATGCTAGATCAAAGTCATTTATCTAGCAATGGTACATATAAGTCTATAAGTCTATATGCATTTATAACAGCACTAAAATTAAATATCCACCTATCTGCAAAATTGCAACTGCTAAGTACTGATATTTTCATCTGCTAAGAGCGAGTGAAGCACAAAATTAAGACTGTTCCCCCAGGGTCAGTCAGAGCACTGAGATGTTGCTGTGCTATTCAGCTCCAGCCATGATGGTCTGGAGGAACAGCAGGTCAGCAGGGGGCAGGCACAGGACTGATATGCAGTAGTAAAAGAGACGTTTCTCAGGTTCATGTTGAAACTCACCAGTAAAACCACCATCACTGCCAAGTAAGACACACAGACAACGCAGCTCTGCATCACCTTGTCAGAAGCATGGGTGGGTGACATGCAGCACCCAGCCCACACAGATACCAGCAGCTCCACACCACCAAGGCAGCGTGTCCCACAACTCCTCCCTCCTGCCCACACCCACTCTGGTGGGATTGGCTGCCAGAACCAGCCCACACCTCCAGATCTCCCAATGGTACACTGGGCAGGAAGTCTGTCCACTTGTGTACACTGAGAGCCACCATTTCGTGTCAGCCGCCATTTCATGGCAGGGAGCCGGCGCTGCAGTCTTGAGTAACTGCTAGGCTAAATTATAGGAGTACGGGCAGTTATGGCACATGCACCGGCAAGATTATGCAGAGGAGACTGCAACAACATTTCTGAGGAACAGGACAATATATGGCTCAGAAAAGCAGAACGGCAGCAGGCACAATCTCCAGTGCTGCCTTGCCTGCTATTGACAGCCAGCGAGAGAGGCCGTCCTACAGCAAGGAACACTCCAACAGCTCCACGCTCATCCCCTCCTGCAGCACACCAAGGCCTGTGACCTGCTCTATGGACAGGGCTGCTGGCAGCACGAGCTTAGCAGAGGGGAGATGTCCCTCAGACCAGCAAGATGCTCCCGCCGGACTCAACACCAAGGCAGCGTGTCCCACAGCTCCTCCCTCCTGCCCACACCTACTCTGGTGAGATTGGCTGCCAGAACCAGCCCACACCTCCAGATCTCCCAGTGGCCCATCAGAACAGGAAGTCCGTCCCCTTGCATGCACTGGGAGCCGCCATTTCGTGTCAGCCGCCATTTCGTGGCAGGAGCCGGCGCTGCTTGCAGAGTGCCCTCTGATTGGCTGTGCGCAGTGACAGCCACGTGTCCTTTGCTTGCCCTCTGATTGGTGCCGCGTTATCGGTGTGTCTGGAAGCGATAACTTTTGTAAATACCCACTTACGATACATGAAGTATGTGTATGCATAGAAGGAGGTTCCCAAAAAAATTCTTCATAACTAATCTGATGAAATTCAAGAAGCATATTGATAGTTATCAGGAAAATACAGGGAGCAGTCAGCAGCTGCACTCATTGCTCGTACTGGGTCCCTCCGAGCACAGAATATATTTGATTTTCTGAGTCTATCATCTTCAACTTAGAACATATGCAGTAAAGTGGGGTGCGTGAGCCAAAGTACATTTTATTGTTGCCTCTTACTCTGACGATTCTTAGGATGAATAAGGGGCAGAATATAAAATTGAGGAATAGGAGTTTAAGAAGGAGACATGTCTCGGGGACTTTCCTCTGTTGTCTGTTCAAACTGTTTCAGGGTTATATTTTCCAAGCGAATACTGTCATGAATTATCATGGCAACTTTGTTGTTGGACGGAATTTGATGTAAAGAATGGATATAAAGTCAATCACCCAATTTTTAAAACTTATGTTTTAAAACAGGGGAATTGAAATGAAAAAAAGAAAACTTAATGAAGCACAATTCTCCCTTATCAAAGCTAAATTAATGCAGTTGTTTAGATAATACATGGTTCCTGTTGTAATTTTATCATAACATTTCCATCTCTTGTTCATCTGTGATTTTTTTTCTGGAAAGCAACACCAAGTTGCATCACAACTACAAGGACAAAAGCAGAAAGCCCCAGTACTTGTGTTCACTATATTTTCATAAACAACAGAGAGGGGGATGGGACACAGGAACAGACACAGGAGCAGACTAGGCGATTCTTAGAGATCCCATTCTACTGAAGATATCCTATTATTCCTTGGCTATATGATTCTAACTGCATCTTGAAAGCCCTCCTTCTTCGTTCTTACTAGTTAACCTGTAATTACAACATGATGTCCAAAAATAGCCACCTGACACCCCACGCCTCAGTTACATCTGAGGTTTAATAGGTTAAAAGCACTGAAAGAAAAAAGAAAAAAAAAAAAAAAGCAGATATAAAAAAAATAAGCAGCTATTAAGTGTTAACATAACAGTGAATTTTTACTATGAACACCAGCAGAAATCAGCCTCACCACCAGCACAAAGCAGAAAGCCAATACACTGTCATTAAACTGAAACATTACAAGGAGTAATGACTGAACAGGTGCAACATCATCCTCTTTCCTGTGACTGTAGAACTTACAAAAATTCTGCAGCCCACAGACAATAGCAGATACATTATATCAGTGTTGGGTGATATATGTAGCTCTTTATCTCGTAACTAACATAATGAAGTCTCAAAATCAGAGATTACAAAGTATAGAAGAGCTCGAACAGCAGCAGCAGCATCCCTTCCAGCACAGCACATGACAGCATTATTCAAATGACTGAAATAATGCCGCTGACAACTTATCTCCCAAAACAGGGTCACCTAGCATGGAAAGTTGTTCATTCGCAGACATGCTGAAAAATTCAGTTTAGATCCTAACCTCTCAAAGCAAAGAAATGCACCGGGCTGTATATTCCTGGTATTGACACAATCTGTTGAGAACGGAGGTACCATGGACACATAGAAACTGTATGTAATTCTCCATTCACTGCTTTCCAAAGATATGAAGAGTATTCTAGCAGTTACTGAAAGGCACCAGACAGATAACGCAGAGGAGACTGCAGCAACATTTCAGGAACGGGGCACCACGTGGCTCAGCTGAGCAGAACTGCAGCAGGCATAATATCCAGCTTCCAGTCACTCGCTGCCAGCGAGAGAGGCCGTCCAACAGCAAGGAACACTCCAACAGCTCTACAAAGCCCTCCTGCAGCACACCAAGACCTGTGACCTGTTCTATGGACCAGGCTGCTGGCAGCACAAGCTTAGCTGAGAGGAGATGTCCCTCAGACCAGCAAGATGCTCCCGCCGGACTCAACACCAAGGCAGCGTGTCCCACAGCTCCTCCCTCCTGCCCACACCTACTCGGGTGGGATTGGCTGCCAGAACCAGCCCACACCTCCAGATCTCCCAGTGGTCCATCAGAACTGGAAGTCCGTCCCTTTGCATGCACTGGGAGCCGCCATTTTGTGACAGCCGCCATTTTGTGGCAGGAGCGGGCGCTGCTTGCAGAGTGCCCTCTGATTGGCTGTGCGCAGTGACAGCCATGTGTCCTTTGCTTGCCCTCTGATTGGTGCCGTGTTGCCGGTGTGTCTGGAAGCGCTAACTTTTGTAAATACCCACTTATGACACGTGCCGCAACCACAGCTACGCATGCAGATATTCATACATTGAATGTATGCAAACATTTCTGAACAAATGCTAGATCAAAGTCATTTATCTACTAATGGAACGTGTAAACCTATAAGTGCATATGCATTTATAACAGCAATGAGATTAAATATCCACCTATCTGCAAAATTGCAACTGCTAAGCAGATGAAAATATCAGTACTAAGAGCGACGGAAGCACATAATTAGGACTATCAATGACAGGCAGGCAGTCCTTACAAGGCTGCAGGAGTACGGCCAAATATCTGGGGCCTCAGAAGAGTGCCAGCTGCCATGAGGGAGGCTGCTCTGTTCCCCCAGAATCAGTCAGAGCACTGAGATGTTGCTGTGCTATTCAGCTCCAGCCATGATGGCCTGGAGGAACAGCAGGTCAGCAGGGGGCAGGCACAGGACTGATATGCAGTAACATAAGAGGTGTTTCTCAGGTTCATGTTGAAACTCACCAGTAAAACCACCATCACTGCCAAGTAAGACACGCAGACAACACAGCTCTGCATCACCCTGTCAGGAGCATGGGTGGGTGACATGCAGCACCCAGCTCACACAGATACCAGCAGCTCCACACCACCAAGGCAGCGTGTCCCACAACTCCTCCCTCCTGCCCACACCTACTCTGGTGGGATTGGCTACCAGAACCAGCCCACACCTCCAGATCTCCCAGTGGTCCATCAGAACAGGAAGTCCATCCCCTTGCATGCAGTGGGAGCCACCATTTCGTGTCAGCCGCCATTTCATGGCAGGGAGCCGGCACTGCAGTCTTGGTTAACTGCTAGGCTAAATTATGGGAGTACTGGCAGTTATGGAACATGCAAAGGTAAGATTATGCAGAGGAGACTGCAACAACAGTTCTGAGCAACAGGGCCACATGTGGCTCAGAAAAGCAGAACACCAGCAGGCACGATCTCCAGTGCTGCCTTCCCTGCCGCTGACAGCCAGCAAGAGAGGCCGTCCAACAGCAAGGAACATTCCAACAGCTCCACACTCCTTCTGCAGCACACCAAGGCCCGTGACCTGCTGTATGGACCGGGCTGCTGGCAGCACGAGCTTAGCTGAGGGGAGATGTTCCTCAGTCCAGCAAGACGCTCCAGCCAGACTCCCCACCAACAGCTCCTCCCACCTGCCCACACCTACTCGGGTGGGATTGGCTGCCAGAACCAGCCCACACCTCCAGCTCCCCCAGTGGCCCATCAGAACAGGAAGTCCGTCCCTTTGCATGCACTGGGAGCCGCCATTTTGTGACAGCCGCCATTTCATGGCAGGAGCGGGCGCTGCTTGCAGAGTGCCCTCCGATTGGCTGTGCGCAGTGACAGCCACGTGTCCTTTGCTTGCCCTCTGATTGGTGCCGTGTTGCCGGTGTGTCTGGAAGCGCTAACTTTTGTAAATACCCACTTACGACACGTGCCGAACACACACAAAGCTATGCATGCAGATACTCATACATTGAATGTATGCAAACATTTGTGAACAAATGCTAGCTCAAAGTCATTTATCTAGCAATGGAACATATAAGTCTATATGTGTATATGCATTTATAAAAGCACTGAGATTAAATATCCACCTATCTGCAAAATTGCAACTGCTAAGCAGATGAAAATATCAGTACTAAGAGCGAGTGAAGCACATAATAAAGACTGCGAATGACAGGCAGGCTGGCCTTACAGGGCTGCAGGAGTACGGCCAAATATCTGGGGCCTCAGAAGAGTGCCAGCTGCCATAAGGGAGGCTGCTCTGTTCCCCCAGGGTCAGTCAGAGCACTGAGATGTTGCTGTGCTATTCAGCTCCAGTCATGATGGTCTGGAGGAACAGCAGGTCAGCAGGGGGCAGGCACAGGACTGACATGCAGTAACAGAAGAGGTGTTTCTCAGGTTGTTGAAACTCATCAGTAAAACCATCACTGCCAAGTAAGACATGCAGACAACGCAGCTCTGCATTACCCTGTCAGAAGCATGGGTGAATCACAGAGCAGCACTATCCAGCCAGCAGCAGCTGCTCCAACCCCTCACTGATACCAGCAGTCTCCTATCTACATCACCACTTAAGCAGCGTGTCCAACAGCTCCTCCCTCCTACCCATACCTACTCTGGTGGGATTGGCTGCTTGAACCAGCCCACACCTCCAGCCCTCCCAGTTGTCAATAGAACAGGTAGTCTGTTCATTTGCGTACACTGAGAGCCACCATTTTGTGTCAGCCGCCATTTCATGGCAGGGAGCCGGCGCTGCAGTCTTGGTTAACTGCTAGGCTAAATTACGGGAATACTCTGGAAGTTATGGCACATACACCGGCAAGATTATGCAGAGGAGACTGCAGCAACATGTGGCTCAGCTGAGCAGAACACCAGCAGGCACAATCTCCAGTGCTGCCTTGCCTGCCACTGACAGCCAGCGAGAGAGGCCATCCAGCAGCACGGAACGCTCCAACAGCTCCACACTTCTCCTGCAGCACACCAAGGCCTGTGACCTGCTCTATGGACCGGGCTGCTGGCAGCACAAGCTTAGCTGAGGGGAGATGTTCCTCAGTCCAGCAAGACGCTCCCGCCAGACTCCCCACCAAGGCAGCGTGTCCCACAGCTCCTCCCTCCTGCCCACACCTACTCGGGTGGGATTGGCTGCCAGAACCAGCCCACACCTCCAGATCTCCCAGTGGCCCATCAGAACAGGAAGTCCGTCCCCTTGCATGCACTGGGAGCCGCCATTTCGTGTCAGCCGCCATTTCGTGGCAGGAGCCGGCGCTGCTTGCAGAGTGCCCTCTGATTGGCTGTGCGCAGTGACAGCCACGTGTCCTTTGCTTGCCCTCTGATTGGTGCCGCGTTGTCGGTGTGTCTGGAAGCGCTAACTTTTGTAAATACCCACTTACGATACATGGAGTATGTGTATGTATAGAGGGAGGTTCCCCAAGGAATTTTTCCCAGCAAGGTGGTGACTGTTCACGTAAACAGAGAAATTGTATTACACCCATCAACAGAAAGCAGTACCTCTGCCACCAGAACAAAGCAGAAAGCCAATACACTGTCATTAAACTGAAACATTACTGAACAGGTGCAACATCATCCTCTTTCCTGTGACTGTAGAACTTACAAAAAGTCTACAGCCCACGGACAATAGCAGATACATTATATCAGTGTTGGGTGATATATGTAGCTCTTTATCTTGTAACTAACATAATGAAGTCTCAAAATCAGAGATTACAAAGTATAGAAGAGCTCGAACAGCAGCAGCAGCATCCCTTCCAGCACAGCACATGACAGCATTATTCAAATGACTGAAATAATGTCGCTGACAACTTATCTCCCAAAACAGGGTCACCTAGAATGGAAAGTTGTTCATTCGCAGACATGCTGAAAAATTCAGTTTAGATCCTAACCTCTCAAAGCAAAGAAATGCACCGGGCTGTATATTCCTGGTATTGACACAGTCTGTTGAGAACGGAGGTACCATGGACACATAGAAACTGTATGTAATTCTCCATTCACTGCTTTCCAAAGATATGAAGAGTATTCTAGCAGTTACTGAAAGGCACCAGACAGATAACGCAGAGGAGACTGCAGCAACATTTCAGGAACGGGGCACCACGTGGCTCAGCTGAGCAGAACTGCAGCAGGCATAATATCCAGCTTCCAGTCACTCGCTGCCAGCGAGAGAGGCCGTCCAACAGCAAGGAACACTCCAACAGCTCTACAAAGCCCTCCCGCAGCACACCAAGGCCTCTGACCTGCTCTATGGACCAGGCTGCTGGCAGCACAAGCTTAGCAGAGGGGAGATGTCCCTCAGACCAGCAAGATGCTCCCGCCGGACTCCCCACCAAGGCAGCGTGTCCCACAGCTCCTCCCTCCTGCTAACACCCACTCTGGTGGGACTGGCTGCCAGAACCAGCCCACACCTCCAGATCTCCCAGTGGTCCATCAGAACTGGAAGTCCGTCCCCTTGCATGCACTGGGAGCCGCCATTTTGTGTCAGCTGCCATTTTGTGGCAGGGACCATGCACTTCACTCTCAGTTCCCTGCTAGGCTAATTTCTGGGAGTAATCCTGCAGTTATGGAACATGCAAAGGTAAGATTATGCAGAGGAGACTGCAACAACATTTCTGAAGAACAGGGCCACATGTGACTCAGAAAAGCAGAACACCAGCAGGCACGATCTCCAGTGCTGCCTTCCCTGCCGCTGACAGCCAGCAAGAGAGGCCGTCCAACAGCAAGGAACATTCCAACAGCTCCACACTCCTTCTGCAGCACACCAAGGCCTGTGACCTGCTGTATGGACCGGGCTGCTGGCAGCACAAGCTTAGCTGAGGAGAGATGTTCCTCTGTCCAGCAAGACGCTCCAGCCAGACTCCCCACCAACAGCTCCTCCCTCCTGCCCACACCTACTCGGGTGGGATTGGCTGCCAGAACCAGCCCACACCTCCAGATCTCCCAGTGGTCCATCAGAACAGGAAGTCCGTCCCTTTGCATGCACTGGGAGCCGCCATTTTGTGACAGCCGCCATTTCATGGCAGGAGCGGGCGCTGCTTGCAGAGTGCCCTCTGATTGGCTGTGCGCAGTGACAGCCACGTGTCCTTTGCTTGCCCTCTGATTGGTGCCGCGTTGTCGGTGTGTCTGGAAGCGCTAACTTTTTTAAATACCCACTTACGACCCGTGCCGCACACACAGCTATGCATGCAGATATATATATACATGTTTATATGTATATATATATATGAATATATGCAAACATTTTTGACTGCACACTATTTCTTTATATTAACATACATTATTTTATACATTTATGCAATTATGTTCTTATTTAACATCTATCTATATATTGCATGCATTTTTAACGGCACAGAAATTAACTGTCTTTATATCTATCAAAACTTAGAGCACCGTGAATAGAACGCTGTGTACTAAGATGTAGTGGAGCACGTTATAAAATTTTTGAAAGTTAAGTGGCAGGAGGCAGTTATGTGGGAGCAACAATGGCCCATCATTGCAGCACTGGAGGGCCTGTCTTGTCAAGATACTCCCTTTTCTGTCCCTGGGGATCAGTCAAAACACCGGGGTTTTGCGGAGCTCGCCAGCTCTGAATATGGTTATTCTTGTTGTTAGAGGTTCTGTAGTTAGTCTGGCAACTGTGACTGGCCATGTGGGCTCCCTACTTTGGGTAGATTTGGCATATACACCAGCAAAACAGATGGAGCTGCTAAAACACAGTAATAAGTAGGGAAGCTAATCAAGGCCCAGGAAGGTCATGGCTTTTGAAAAAAAAACTAATTAATGTCTGGCAGTGATTTTCTAAGAGAATTGTAAGGTTTGTATAGAAAAGAATCGTATATGTAATGGATGGAAGTATTACAGTGCCATTCAAAAATGGTAAAATGTATTAGTAACTGGGAGTCCTCTGTGAGAAACACAGTGGCACCCATTTGCTGCTTGAACAGTCTCTCCAGAAACATTTTTTTCCTGTCAGGTATCTGCATCTGGGACATCAGGAAGAGGCTATGAGTCTGATGAAGTCCAAAGGACTGCTATCAGCTATCTTTTTTAAGCTGGATCACAGGAAGCTGCAACAAAGAGATGGCAAAATATTATGAGAGATTTTTTGACCTCTGGGAGAATGTTAAAGGGATAAGGAGCATAGGTAGTGCTCTCCTCAATCCTCCTAGTTGGTGACTAAAGTCCAGGAAGAAGGAGGCAAATGGACCGGTTCAATATTTGATTGTGGTGATGGTGCCGCACTCAGGTTTTCGGGTATTATCATCTTGGACATATCTTTGAGACATTCGTTATGTTGAACATCCAATAGGAGACAACTAATAAGGAAGGGGAAGACTGTTCTGGGCAGGAAGATTGTTCATCAGCCTAGTTAGGCTGATGAAGAGAGCTTTAAACTATTTTTGATGGTGGAAGTAGATGTACTTCTGAGTTACAGATAACCAGGAAAGACTGTCACCTTAGGAATCAGCATGTAAAAAACTCAGATTTGTCCCAGTGGAATTTGGAAGAGCTCCTCCAAGAAGCTAATGTGACTGACTGCTCAGCTGTAGTGCTTCTCCAATACTGCAACATGGGAAATAAGGAGAAGAAAATGGAAACAGTTATGCAATTAGAAAGCTATGATTTAATTTCTACCATGAAAAAATAATGGGATGAATCACACAACTTGAATACTGTGATCAGAAGTGATGGGTTTTTGGAAGAAATAGGCAGAACAGACGGGTTGGCAGAGCTGCCCTCTATAGGTTCCAAAGCTGATAGATTGCAAAGAGTTGTCTTTGAAAAATAGCCATGATAAGGTTGAGAACTTTTAGTTGAAAATTAGGGACTGGACCAGGTGATCAGGCTGCTGGAATAAAGGGAGCCTTATCAGATAAAGCCTTCTTGTTTCAGTCACTAGAAGCATTGTGCTTGGAAGGTCTCATCCTAATGGGAGATTCCAACCACTCAGATGTCTGCTGCAAAAACAACATCACGGGCTCTAAGCAATCCAGGAAAATTCTGGAGTTCATTGAGGATAACTCCCCTGTCCAAGTATTAGACAAATCATCCAGAGGAGAAGTATTACTGGACCTGGTGCTCACAACTGCAGAGCAGATCATTACAGAAGTCAAGACTGGAGGCTATCTGGGCTGTAGCAGCTGTGTCTTGGTTGGGTTCGTGGTCTCAAGGAATATGGTCCTGATGAAGAGCAGAGACAGAACCTTGAATATCATGAGAGTAAAGTTTCAGCTGTTTAAGGAATTATTATGTGGGATCCCCTGGGAAACTGTCCTCGGAGACAAAGAAATGGAAGAGAACTGGTATCTATTTAAGAACACCCATCCAAGAGCCTAAGATCTCTCTACCTTCTAGCATAAGAAATGAAGCAGAGGAGGCAAGAAACTGGAATGGCCCAAGAAGGACTTGCTGATTAAACTGAGAGGCAAGAAGAAAATGTATAAGCCTTGGAAACAGGGATCTGTAGCATGGGGAGAACACAGATGCTATTCAAACATGCAGAGATGAGATCAGGAAAGTCAAGGCAGAGATGGAAAAAACTTGGTGAGGAATGTGAAACATAAAGGGATTCTGTAGGTACAATGGTCAGAAGAGACAGGCCAAGGAGTGCATCCCTGTGACAAATTAGATGGGGGAACTGGCTGCAACAGAGATGGAGAAGGCTGAAGTACTCAATGAGTTCTTTGCCTCACTCTTCACTGGCAGTCAGGTATTCCACATCTCTTATGTCCCTGAATGTTTTGGAGTCAGGAGTCAGGAAAGCAGACTCCTTCCTAGAGTAGAAGAGGAAATCCAAGATCACCTCATTAGACTGACCAGGTATAGGTCCAGGGGGCTGGATGACATGCATCCAAGGTTCCTGAAGGACCTGGCTGATGTGATTACTGAGACACTCTCCATCACATCTGAAAAGTCATGTCTGTCAGATGAAGTTTCTAGTGACTGGAAAAAAGGGAAACATCACTCCAGCTTTCAGAGAAATGGAGAGAGAAAGACCTGGGGAAATAGAAACCAGTGAAACTCTGAAACTCACCTCTGTGCCTGGTAAGATCATGGAACAGATCCTCCTGGAAGCTATGTTATGCACATGAAAGACGATAAGGTCTTCCAGCCACTCTACCCCAAGCCTGTAGCATTGCCTGGGGTTGTTGTGGCCAAAGTGCAGAACTCAACATTTGGTCTTGTTGAATTTCATCCCATTGGCCTCAGCCCAGCAATCCAGGCTGTCTAGATTGCTCTGTAGGGCCTCCTTACTCCCAGGCAGATTAGCACTTCCTGCCAACTTGGTGTCATCAGCAAACTTACTGAGGGTGCACTCAATGCCCTCATCCAGGTCATCAATAAATATATTGAAGAAAACAGGCCCCATGACTAACACCTGGGGAGCACCACTCATGACCAGTCGCCAGCTGGTTGTAACTCCACTTACCACAACTCTCTGGGCCTGGCCATCCAGTCAGCTCTTTAACCCTTGTCATGGTTTTACAATTTTTGTTATTGGTATTCCACATCATAACATCATGCAGTGGGATTTAAAGAGTTCATGCTCCAGTTTTGTGATATGTCTCTATTTCTGGGTACCTGGTTCTCAGAAGAGAATAAGAACAACATCTCATAGAAGACTTGCAATATTCCATTTCCATTGTCCATGCAAAGAAAAAGATAAAACTTGTCCCCCCACCATTAGTTTCATAATTGGACCAAACCAGCCTGATAAACCTTTGATATTTTATTGGGAAAGATGTATTTTTAGAACAAATCTCTCTGCACTCTCAGCAAGCTTCATTAAAGACCTTACCAGTATTCTAGGACTTCTACTGCAAACAAGGCCTTGAAGTCCAGGAGGACTGCCAATATTATGGAATATTTGTAAACTTTCTGGGTGCTGTGCAATCTTTTTATTTATTTATTTATTTATTGGCACTGTGCCAACTTGCATTTGTAAAGAGAAAAATAATGTATTTGCTTTCTCTTGTAAAACTGTTCTTCAAGAGATTGCATTCCATCATTTTTCTTCTTTTAATACTCAGAACATACTGCGTCTTTATTAATTCCTCCACTCTGCTCTACGGAGATATATGTATATATAATAAATTAAATACACCAGTGGAAACACCTATTTGGTGTCTGCATACAACGTGGCATGAATTGGACATTGAAAGTTATGTTTCAGAGGGAGCTGCTAATTTTACAGAACATGGAATTCTCAAACAGGCTTCCAGTCTCTCCCTTGAATCCCTTATGCATTATTTAAATCCTCATCCAATGATCATGTTGTTAATCTCCCTGAATGTATTTCTCATCACTATCTGTATTTATAACATTTTGAGGAAGCCTTCCCCAAAGCTGGAGAATACTGAGTGGCAGGGAGTGTGGAGGCACTTGGGAGAGACTTCAGAGAGATGGGCATAGCCGGTGTAATGGAACTTTACTCCTAAACACCTGCAAGATCCTACGAACCTAAGCAAATATTTGAGAGAAGGATGATGCGGCTCAGGCAGATCTGAGGAGGCACAAATTATGTGGGGCATGGCTTATGCCTCCCAGCCCTTAATCAGTATTATCCCAGAGGAAGAGAGATCCTTCAAAGCCAAAAGGGAGAGTCTCCAAGTTGAAAGGGATAATCTCCAGGAGAGAGTCTGAACTGAGAGTGAGAATCTCTGAGTTGAGAAAGAATCTCTAAACCAAGCAAGTGTCCAAGCTGAGAAATTAAGTCTCCAAGCCAAAAGGAAAAAAATCTCTGAGCTGAATCTCCAATCCAAGAGAAAGAATCTCTAATCTGAACGAGACCTCTTCCAATCCAAACAAGATACCCTCGGATCCAAACAAGACACTCTCCAATCCCAGTGAGACACTCTCAGATGTGAACAAGACACCTTACAAACTGAACAAGACAGACTTCAAGTCAATTTAGAGAGAAAGAGCATAAAAACTGAGCAACTGGATCAAACACAGGAGGCACCAGTATCAATGTCAGTTGCCCCTGTAAGAGGAGGAAAGAGAGGAAGAAGACACAGAGGATGGACCCTCAACAAGACCACTGTCACTGATACCAAGGAAGGCAACAGTAAAAACTAAAATAGAAGAAGAGGAAAGTGAGAAAGACATTGTCACTATTACTAACTGACCTCTGAAAATGACTGAAATTTGAGGTTCAAGAAAAGATTTTTCGCAGCACCCAAATGAACCCACTGTCACCTGGTTACTTTGATGCTGGGACAATGGGACCAAGAGTGTGTTGCTTGATAATAGTGAAGCTCGCCAATTGGGAAGCATTGCTAAGGACTCAGCTATTGACAGAGGTATTAGCAGATGATGGGATGAGGCCTTCACCCTCTGGAAGAAGCTGCTATTAGCTATAAAGGGAAAATACCTCTTCAAAAACCATCTGATGCCTGAGATAAAGAAATGGACTACTATGGAAGAAGGCAGCCATTATTTGAGAGAATGCGTCGTGATGGAAATGTTACATGACCCCATGCTCATTGCTGGTGATCCACACCAAGAGCATAATCTGGAGAGAGACAGGTTTACACCAGATATGTGGTGGAAATTCACAAAAGCTGCACCAGAAGAGTATGCCAGTATATTAGCGGCAATATACAGCAGAGGACAAAGAAGATCCCTTTTATTTGAACTGATTATTAGACTTCATGACTTTGAGCTACATTTAATTCATCTGTGGTCTCATGTTTCATCCATTTTGAAAGTAACTGAAAGGCTGGATAGAATAAAGAGTAAGTAAGAAGATATAATGGAGACACTGTCTACTGTGCTTCCACACGATGAGCCTGATGAACTTGTAGTGGTATCAGAGACACCTGATGAGGATCAGGATTTTCAAAACAACCTACTGAAGGGGCTGATCAAATTGATTTCCTCCCCCATCTCAGCTACTAAAAGCAGATGTTCTCCCAATGAAGCAAGTGACAACAGTAAGACTATGTTGTGTACTGCCTTGAGGCGTTACCTACGTGAGCATGGCGAAGATATGAAGAAGTGGCATTAAAAAAAAACCAACACTTTTGCACCATGAGCACTGGTAAAAGAACTGCAAGATAGATCAACAATCAAGGAGAACTTATTCATAAAGCTGATTGCTGCAGTTGTTGTGGGACATGGCAAAAGCTGTAAGGACCCTAATCATATATCAGTGAAAGAGAATGATAGAGGTAACAATTAGAGGGGCCCTGCCCACAGCTTGGGGAGAGGGGAAGGGATTGTAGTGTACTGTGTGGATTTGGTGACGTGGCACATCAGAACTACAGAAATATAAGGCACTGGTGGACAGTGGTGCGCAGGACCCTCTAATGCACTCAAATCACGAAGGAACAAAATCAGTTTATACTGCTGGGTTGATTAGGGGCTCCCAAGAGTTGACTGTATCGGAAGCCAAAATAAGCCTCACTGGCACAGTTGGCAAAAGCATCCTACTGTGACTATGTGCCCAGGGGCTCCATATATGCTTGGAATTCAGAAGGATCCCAAAAGGTATTGATGGGCCTTTGTAATAGCTCCTTTAGACACAGAAGACTTTAAGCAGCTGTCTGTTTTGTGTGGCTTGTCAGAAGATCTGTCTGTAGTGAGGTTGCTACAAGTGGAATAGCGACAGATACCAACAGCTACAAAAACGGTGCATAGACAGCAGTATCACACCGACAGGGATTCCTTGCTCCCCACTCATAATTTGATCCATCAGTTAGAGAGGCAGAGAGTGATAAGCAGAACTCACTCACCTTTTAACAGCCCCATATGGTCAATGTATAAAGCCAGTGGAGAATGAAGGCTGACAGTGGACTAACATGGCCTGAAGGAAGTCACACCCCCAGTGAGTACCGCTGTACCAGACATGCTAGAACTCCAGTATGAACTGCAGTCAAAAGTACCAAGTGATATGCCACAACTGACATAGCCATGGGTCCTCTCGCCCCAATTAATTACAGAACTGGGCCGAACCAGCCCAATAAGCCTTTGACACCCAACAAACAGAGTATCTGTTCAAATCACAGGCTGCCATCTTCCCCTGGAGAATACTGGAATACTGTGGGAGACAGTGCCAAAGGCTTTGCTGAAGTCTAGGTGGACTGTGTCAACAGCCTTTCCTTCACCTGCCAGGTGGGTCATATCATATATATACTCAATCATAGGAGATCAGGTCAGTCCAGCAGGACCTGCCTTTCATGAATCTACGCTGTCTGGGCCTAATTCCCTGATTGTCCTGCATATTATGTGTGATTTCCCTCAAGGTGATCTCCATAATCTTCCCAGGTACCGAGGTCAGTCTGACAGGGCTGTAGTTCCCCAGATCCTCCTTATGACCCTTCTTGTACATGGAAGTCACACTGGCAAGCCTCCAATCCTCTGGGACTTCTCTGGTTGACCAGGAATACTGGCAGATGATGGAAAGTGGCTTGGATATCACTTCCACCAGCTCCCTCAGCACACTCAGATGGATTCCATCCAGCCCCATGGACATGTGTCAGTCCAGGTGGAGTAGTAGGTCTCTAACTGTTTCCACCTGAATCATGGGGGATTATTCTGCTCTCCATCCAAGACTTCCAGGTCAGGGTGCAGAGTACCCCAAGGATAATTGGTCTGACTTTTCAAGACAGATGGAAAAAAGGCATTGAGAACCTCAGCCCTTTCCTTATCCTCAGTGGTCGTGTTCCCAACTGCATCCAGTAAAGGATGGAAATTCTCTTTAGCCTTTCTCTTACTCTTAATATATTTGTAAAAAAAAAGTTTTTTGTTCTCTTTTATCCCAGCAGCCAAGCTGAGTTCAAGCTGGGGTTTTGCCTTTCTAATTTACTCCCTGCGCATCCTAAGAACTTCTTTGTACTCTCCCCAAGTTGTCCGTCCCTCCTTCTACTTGGAGGTAGACTCTTTTTCTCCTGGATCCTCTGGGAAAGTTCCATATTCACACCATGCTGCATCTTGCAGCATAGGGGGACAGCCTGCTCCTCTGCTTGTAAGACTTCCTTCTTGAGGAGCGACTAACTTTCCTGGATCCCTTCACCCTTCAGGTCTGAATCCCAAGAGGCTCTCCCTACCAGTGCCCTGAGTACTTCTAAGTCCATCCTCAAGGTAGAGTGAACTCTCCCAAGTTCACCCAGGATCAAGAAGTCTACCATTTCATGACCACTGTGTCCAAGACAACTCCTGACTTCCACATTTCCCACCAGTCCTTCACTATTCATGAGCAGCAGATCTAGTGGGGCACTTCCCCTGGTAGGCTCTCTTACCAGCTGCATCAGGAATTTATCTTCTGAACACTCTAGAGACGTCCTAAACATTTTCTGCACTGTATTGTATTTCCAGCATATATCAGGGAAGTTGAAGTGCCCCATGAGAACATGGTGAACATGCAACTTCAGCTAGCTCTTTGTAGAACGCCTCATCTGTCTCTTCATCCTGATTAGGCAGTCTATAATAGACCCTCACCAGTATGTCTATGTTGTGCTCCTTCCCTTGATCCTTACCCGTAGACTCAACCTTACCATCCCCAGCCCCAAGCTCAACAGCATCAAAGCACTCTCTAACACAGATCGCCACACCACCTCCCCTCCTTCCTTGCCTGTCGCTTCTGAAGAGCTTACAGCCATCCATTGCAGCACTCCAGTCATGGGAGCAACCCCACCACATTTCTGTAATGGCAACTAGAGTCATAGTTTGTCTGCTGTACAATGGCTTCCAGCTCCTCCCATTTGTTGCTCGTGCTGTGTGCATTGGTGTAGATGTACTTCAGGTGAGCCCCTTGCCTCATCCCAATCCATCAAAATTCTCCCAGGCTCATCTCTGGCAGACCTGGTTTTATCCCCTTTCTGCTTCAGTTTTGCATCCTTCATAAATGAGACACTTCATTGCTGTGTTTGTGGAATTAACGTAACATATTTTCCCTATATTCTCTATTTTTCCATGTCCATGAAAAAGGGGTTTATCCAGAAATGCTTTTGCCTCCTTCAATTTTATGATCACAATAGTCTTCCAAGTACAGCTCTAGAAAGCAAGAGCATGTGCAAAAAGATGACTTATCACAAGTAACAGAACCAAAAGACAGCTTGGAAAGCAAATGGTAGAAGAGGTGTGGCCAGCAGGGGCAGGGAGGTGATTGTCCCCCTCTGCTCTTGTGAGCCCCATCTGTAGTACTGCGTCCAGGTCTGGAGCCCCCAGTTCAAGGAAGACAGAGAGCTGTTGGAGAGGGTCCAGAGGAGAGCCACAGAGATGATCAGGGGTTGGAGCACTTCTCCTGTGAAGACAGGCTGAGGGAGCTGGGTTTGTTCAGCCTGGAGAAAAGAAGGCTGTGGGGTGACCTCATTGTAGCCTTTCACTACCTAAAGGTACTGAACCTATACTGACCTATAATATCTGCTGCACTGTCTGCGATTGATTTGGAAAACGGTATCTCATTCAGCAGTATTCATTCTGAATTTAGAAAAAGAGGTTTCAACTCATCTTCAAGAATAAGCAATTTACTGTTTAACAGTAACAATGCAAGATACAAAAATCATTCTTCATCACCGCATGCTTGTCCTGAAGGGCTATGACAAAACACTTGAGCTGGATCCACAGCAACTTCTTGTTTCCAGCCCCACCAAAATGCTGTAAGCTAAGACAACCATCTTTAAAATCTATGATTAATATTCATGTAAAGGGCAGATGTGTAAAATCTGCAGTGAATTTTGTTTTATGAATATTCTGACTGAATTTCTGCAAAGTTTTCCCATAGTAAAACACTCCCATACAATCTCAAGCACTCAGAAGCTCTGACTTTTCACAGATGCAGTAACACACTAAGGAAAAGGGCAGCAGCTTCAGGCTCTGATGCTTCTCTGCACTCTGATGATTCGTAGATCTCTGTTCCTGTAGATCTGTCTACACGCACTAGTGACTCCTTGACCAAGGTATTTAGAAGGCAAGCGATCTCCTTTTTAAATACTTCTATGAAATCATCATTAAGGAACTCTGCTGGCACCTGCACACATTAAACCACTGATTTCAACCCAAGCAGCAGAAACACATCTAATGGCCTAATTCTTGATCCTTGCGTATGTGCTTAAAGCAGCACCCGTATGTCTTCTCTTACATGGAGGTCTTCCACAAGAATTCAAGAGGTGAGACAGCAAGGTATCTCTGAACAAGAAAGCTCTGCTTGGCCTGGAAGGGTGTGGATGGTTCTTAAATTCAAAGGACCTTGTCTTTCATTCCATAAGCACATCCAGTGGGAGCAGGTTCTCCTCACTCAGAATATTTGCCCAAAGCAAATGGCAGGATTAATAGAGTCCATCCAGCTGGTTCATTAGTCTTTCCTAATGTGGCACAGTATAGAGACAGCAATTGCTTGGGGAAAAGAAGATTGACTCTAGCCAATTTGTCAACAACTCTAAGGAACATGACCAACATGTAACACCACTTCATGGTTGCAGCTTCCATGTAAATCACCATTAAACACATAGACAAGATATGACATACAGAAAGGTGTGTGTTTCTCCCATGGCTTAGTAGCACTGCTATTCAAAAACCTCCAATAGCAAAGTTTTAACTTAAAATTTGTATGCACATGCCTTACAGAAACTTGTGTCTTTGTATGGTGCCAAGAAACATTACTGCAGGCTTTTCTAGAGCACAGGAAAGTCTGCAGTTGTGTTGTCAAGCCTTCAAGATACTCTAAATAAGCTTCAAAATCTACTGTTCTTGAAAATATGTGATGTTTACCATGATTTTGCTTAAGATTCCTGCAGGGAAGCCTTACTGTCCATGCCTGATTGACAGCAGAGATCTCACCTTACTAAGGCATTCAACAGCAATGCCCTTCTTACTAAAGTTGTTTTGTGGAGCAATCTCAAGTGTATTCTAACAAAATAAATGCATTTCTGTACTTCTTTTCCCCCTCAATCCAACTCCGCAACAGCAATAAATAGTTGTCAGAAACAACGTGATAATACACTGAACTCCCAATTAGCCAAAAAGAGCCAGGCCTCTACCAGTCCATCCATATGAGTAGCACTGCTTGCAAATTTACTCTTCCAGCCTCTTCTCCTCACTCAGTCTCTCCACAGTTGATGAAGTTGTTCAATGTCAAGAGTTCACGTGACACTTTAGACCAAGCAAATTCTTAGTATTCTGCTGTCAGGACCTCACTCCTCTTCACCTCAGGTGTCCCCCTAAATCCCAGTGTGTCTTCCTGAGAAGAATGCTGAAGAACATGAATTTCCCATGGGTGTGCCAGAAACCAGGGGAAGAACAAAAGGAACAGAAAGACGGGAAAATAAAACACCAACTTTCTGAAAAACAGAGTTCGACTACACTGTGTCCTCTGTGTGGGATCCCAACTAGACCAGATCCCTGAAGTGGGTTCTGTGGGCCAGCAAGGTCCCTTTTTTCACTGGATTGCCAACAAGAGAGATTGAGAATACACAAAGGTGCTGAATAGGCCATCTTCCCAGATGAGCACCAGCATCATCCTGGGCATGTTTTCTGTCATGGTTTTTCCTGGACTAGAGTTAGTCTTGCTTGATATGGTGCTTTGTTTTGGATTCAGGAGGAAAACAGCAATTGAAACATACAGAAGTTTTAGCTGTGACTCAGCAGTGCTGCACAGTCAAGGACTTTTCAGCTTCTGCTGCTACTCTGACAGCAAAGAGTCTGGAGAGGATAGAGATTGCTGGGAGGAAAAAGAACCAGGACAGCTGATCTAAAGTGGATAAAGGGATGCTCCATGCCATATAGTATCATGTTCAAAGTAAAATGGGGAGATGGCTGGAGTGGCTGCCTCTCCTCAGGAGCTAGCTGGGCATTGGTCACCGGGTGATGAGCACATGTGTTGGGCAGCACTTGCTTTGTTTGTTCTCGCTGTCTTTGTTACTGTTAGGTTTTGCATTGTTTTCTTTTCTTTACCTTCTTTCCCCCCTCCTCCTTGTTAAACTGCCTATGCCAGTCCACTTTTCTTTTCCGTTCTCTCCCCATCCTACAGCAGGGGGCAGCATCGGAACGTCAATGAGGCGTTTTGCGCGGCAGTCTCGTAGAACCACAGAATCACAGAATGTCCTGGGTTGAAAAGGACCACAATGCTCATCCAGTTCCAACCCCCTGCTATGTGCAGGGTCACCAACCAGCAGACCAGGCTGCCCAGAGCCACATCCAGCCTGGCCTTGAGTGCCTGCAGGGATGGGGCATCCACAGCCTCCTTGGGCAACCTGTTCCAGGGCATCACCACCCTCTTGATGAAAAACTTCCTCCTAATATCCAACCTAAACCTCCCCTGTCTCAGTTTAAATCCATTCCCCCGTGGCCTATCACTATCCACCCTCGTAAACAGTCATATCCTCCTACTGTTTATACAGTCCCTTCAAGTATTGGAAGGCCCCAACGAGGTCTCCCTGGAGCCTTCTCCTTTGTCTCCAAGGCAGAAGAGCCTTCCACACTTTCTGACCAGTGATCCTTGCAGCTATGCCTGCTTGAGGGAAGCTAATGGCACAGAAGTCTGTTGTCAGCTGTACCTCAGCTGTGCTGTCTGTGCAATTGTTGTCCCACCGTAGCTGTGTCACTTCTGAATTTGACACTGACACTGATCTGAATCATTCTTGCAGTAGCTCTCAGCAAATGCTTTCCCTCACTGCTCTGCAAGACTCACCTTCTACCCCAGACGCTCACACCCAAAGGCATGCATTTTCTTGATGCCTGGTGATGAAGAATGGAGCCTTTTCTGCCTCTACTGCAAACGCCTATTTTGTGAAGTATGTGGAAGAGAAGACAAATGACATGGTCTAAAATAATGCCTCCTTTTTATTTCATGGAAACTACAAAAGATACAAAAAGGCACAATAACAAAAGCAAATTCTCAGCCGCAAAACACTATATTTCAACACAGTCACCACCAAAAGCCATGTATTTTCATCTCATTGAACAGGAGCTTGCATACTGTGCTGGTAAAAATCTGCACCAGTTGAGGTGACCCACTGTTGTCACCACTGCCCACAGCACCCACT
Organism: Perdix hodgsoniae; assembly: GCA_035772895.1. Lineage (NCBI taxonomy): Eukaryota > Metazoa > Chordata > Aves > Galliformes > Phasianidae > Perdix > Perdix hodgsoniae. The sequence continues at coordinate 3,086,242 of JAPSGF010000081.1, read as the reverse complement.
GCTCACTGTGCTCACATCCACCATTTGGTCTCCATAAACATTCACCAAGCATCAGTTAATGTCAGTGAGTGCAATGAGTGCATGGAGGAATTACCTGACACACCCTTGCTTCATAAGCTCTTCCATGTCAGATGCCATTCTGCCCCCTCTGCTGCCATGGAATGGAATATTGGTGGGAAGGCTCCCCTCTGCTGCCATACCAACATCTGCCTCTGATTGAAGGCCAAGAAAATCAAATGGGAGTCCTCACTTTCAGAACAACCCCTAAGCAACGTAAGTTGATCATCTCTGTCTTTGAGTTTCTGACTAGATGCTTCCTAGGAAGATTTTCAGAATGTCCTAGAAGAATCATAACCCATACCAGCATGTGCGATGTGGAGAAAGCCCACAGAAAGCATTGAGAAGAGACAACACAATCCAGCTGAGCTGCTTTGACCCATTGGTTGACACTATTTCTTTAGAGTTAGTATGGTGACAAAGATTATTGGGTTTTTTTTTTCGGCATGAGCTTCTTGATTTATAACACTGTTATTACATTTTCCTTCAGGAGAATTAAGAAATTCACAATAAATAACTTCACATTGAATTAACACTTTTTTTTTTCCTGTACTTTTTCACAGTATTTCTTTGCATTTCAGCCTTGATGTGTGCAGTAGGTGAGAATTAGTTTAACGTGTTTACCCAGATGGATGTTCCTGGGAGCATCCAGAAGCTCCAAAGCTCCCAAGGAGCCCAAGATAACAGCAGTGACTCCCTTGAGCAACAAGGTGGGCAGAAGATGATGGTCAACTTGCCATAAAGAAGGAATCTACCAATCAGACCATCAGGATTAGTTTTCTCCTTACGAGTCTTTTCAGTTGGAAGATCCAATAAAAAAAGAAAATGATGCTGTAATGGAGTTACATACAAGCAAGCAGATCTACTACATTTGTGTCCTAACAGGCTGACACTTGAGACAGTTTGATTTTTGATTTCATGCTCGATGAAGACCTATATTTGAGCCTTAGGATTAAGTCTAAGCTCTCTTACCAACCTGTCTGCTGTGTAACCCCATGCTGAATCCTCAGAAGTTGTTGTGTTTGTTTTGGACCCTCAGCTAAGTGGTGTGCAGGGCTTGCCTTGGAGGTATTGGCTGACCTCCTCACTGCTATTGCATAAAACAGCATCGCTATCCATTCTCACAGAGAGCCCAATCCAGTCACATGGGTCCATTAGATCTTCTTCAGAATCTACAGTTAGCAGAGGAGTGGGATAAAACTATCTGAATAGTTCTTCCATGGCAGGTCAGAACCACGGCAAGGCATTTGCTCTCCCCACAGAGTGCTTTCTGTTGTCCACAAATCTGCCGCACGTGTAGCTGTGTGTGTGTCCTCCTACTTCATCCAGCAGTCAGGTGCAGAGCGTACCCTTGATCTTGCACTCTGGCTCAATGTCCACAGAGAACAGGGAGGATCTCTCGCCCCCACTCCCTCCTCCTTTCACTGGAGGAAAAAAAAAAGAAATGCAGTAACTCGCAGAGTACTGACCCTTTCCAAAGAGAGCGTGAGGCTTATTTGACTTTTGAGTGGCCACCTTAAGTATCTGTTAAGCGTGGTGGTCCTGAGCAGTGCGGCAGCGCTCGACCGTCCCACCTGGGCCAAGAGAGCCGGCCCTGATCGTGGGGCTGCTCCTCCTGCTCCAAACGGCATCGGACTCCCATCGTCCCGTTTCTCCAACCAGCCGAAGTTCCTCTAGATGGCAGCAGGCTCCGCTGATCTGTCTTCTATGCTCACTGGTTTTGTACCGTCTGCCGACTATACGGAGTTTAAACCATCGTCTAGGCCATTGATGAAGATACTGAACGGTGTCTAAACCCGTTCTTCCCCCGGGTCCGGGCCGAGATATCAGCTTACAGCGCCCGTGGCTGAGCAGCACTGCGGGAAGTGAAGTGAAGAAGGAAAGGAGGAAAGAGGGGAGGAGAGGAGAGGGGAGGAGATGGGAAGAGGAGAGGAAATGGAGACACAGACAGCCAAAAACAAACAAACAAACAAACAAACAAAATCTCATTACGTTACTCCATGATAAATCAAGAGCAAAAGCCCCTGCAGTGTCTGGGCAACACCATGAAGCCACCCAGAAGTGCAGCCACCAGCTTACAGAAGCTTACACATGCCCTGCAAATGTACCATCACACCTCTCCCACGCAGCTGCCCATGGCCATGAAAGTTGCAGTCCGTGGATTGCCACCTCTGCCTGGAAAATGCCATCAGCCTCCCTGCTTGCTTCCTTCTGCGCTCTTTGTGAGTATTTGCGCTCTTCCCCAGATACTGTTCCCACCAAACATAACTTCTCTCCTGCCTGTCTTTACACACACGTCCTGCAACGTGCATGGCATGTCCGTGCATTGCCCCACAGCCATGCGGCCCCAATATTCATGCATTCTGTGGGTGTTTCCAGTTGTGTAGGCTGTGGTCTAAGAGGAGTTTATCCCCACCCAAGACAACAGCAGTACTAAGAAACACAGGTGTTTTTGTTTGTTTGTTTTCTCACTTGCTTGCTTTTGTAGTCCATTTTTCTGTTCCTGACTCGCTCGTGTGCTCTTCCCCTTCAAAAGCAAAAGAATGCCTTGCAGAAATCTTATTTTCTTTTTTTTCCCTCAAATCTCTGTCTCTCGCACATAAATTTGTGTTCTCCTCAGCACCACCTATGAAGGCTATCTGGAGGAGCACTTTTCCTCCACTTCTGCTGGCAGAAGTAGCCTCATCTGTTTCTGATACGGACACCCACAGAGGAGTTGCCACTGCGGGGAGAGGCAGGAATTTGCTTCCGTGGCTCCTCTTTACGGGAGCGAGAAGCAGAGGCGGTGGCACAGCGTTTGCCGGCCCCGCGCGGCAGAGGAGCCGCAGGACGAACGCAGCCCCGCCCGGGGAACCGCAGCGCCCCGCGGTTACTTCGGCTGGCTCCGTAGCATGGGATTCCCGGGAGTGAAATCAAAACTTTTTCCCAAACACTGTCATCAGAACAGTGACTTTATTAACAGAGACGAACACAGGATTAAACCACGTTATGAGTTCGCCGAAACGCACAGTGTACCTGCGGAGGACAGACATATTTATGTACATCAGTTCGTCGTAGAAACGTGAGAAATTTGGTTGAGGCGGCTGGGATATCCCCTGGTAGTTTGCATCGGATCCAGATAGCTTCCTCTTCACGGTGGCTCCGCTGAAGCGGCGGTTCCCCCGACGGTTCTCCCAGCCGCACCCCGGGCGCCGCCGCTGTCCGCCGCCCGTCTTCCCCCGGCCCGGCGTCGGAGGGGCGAGAGGGAGGCGATCGGGGCGCGCCGGGCGCAGCCCTGCTCCCACCGCTCCGCATCCCCCGCGGAACCCCGAACCCCGGGGGCGGGCGGGCGTCCCGGGAGTGGAGCGGGCCGGGCTTTTCCTGAACGGACGACAACCAAACGGGGAAGGAGGGCCGGGGAGAGGGCAGGAGGGAGAACGGCTCCACGGGTGTCGGATGTCTGGGCGGCGTCGGGCGGGCGGACGCTGCCCCGCGCCGACGCTGCCGCTCACAGGCACTTGAGAAGGAAGGAGTTGCACGATGTGCCCCGCGGGCAGTCGCAGAGCTTCCCGATGCGGGCTCCCTTCCTCACGGCGCACTGCTCTCCGGCGTCGCACTGCGGGAGACGGAGGGCGCTCGGAGGGCCGCCCGGTCTCATCCCGCCCAGCCCGATCCCTCCCTTTCCCGTCCCGCCCGGTCCCGTCCCGTCTCTCGCTCACCATCGGCACCTGCCCGAACTTCTTTTCGTAGTGCGGCACCCGCTTGCTCTTCAGCTTCTCCAGCACCTCCTGCAGCGCCTCGATCTGCCGAGAGACCCAGAGCCCCGTCAGCCCCGCCGCCGCCCGCCCCCCGCCGCTCTCAGCGCCCCCCTCCCCGCCCCACCAGCTCCTTCTCCCGGGACGCGCCGCCGCCGCCGCCGGGCGGCCCGAGGTCGCGGTCCCGGCGCGGAGCGGGCGGCCCCTGCCCGCGGGCGCTGAGCAGCAGCGCGGCCGCCACGGCGCAGAGTGCCAGCGCCCGGCAGCTCTCCATGGTGCTGCCGACTCCCTCCGAGCCGCGCTGCCTTTATAGCGCCGCGCCCGCCCCGCCGTGCGTCAGCGCCCGATCCCGGCGCGGCGCATCCCGCCCCCGGCGACACGGCTTGAGCCCGGCTCCAGCGGACGGAGCGCCTCCCGAGTGCTCCCTGGCCGTAGTGGGGCTGGGAGCCACGCCGTGCGGGAGCAGAGCCGTGCGAGAGGTGGCGAGACGGACGGAAGCCCGAAGATCGTCGGGGACGCAGCGGGCCTGGGAGTCAACGCGGGCATGCGAGAGCAGAGGGATCTGGAGGCAGTGGTCTGTGCCAGGGTGCGATGAGAGGATGCCTCTGTTATGAGCTTGTAAAAAGGGAAGAGACCAACTTTTTGTGTGGTTTGATAGTGGTACGTGCAGTTTTGAACCGGGAGAAGGGAGATTTAGATGAGACGTTAGGAAATTCTTCACTCACAGCCTGGTGAGGTGGTGGCACAGCCTGCCACCGGAGGGGCTGCAAATACCCCCAGATGCCTGCATTCCAGGCAGGTGGAGCAGCCTGATCTAGCAGCTGGCAATCCTGCCCGTGGCGGTGGTGTTGAAACCGGGTGAGCTTTAAGGTCCCTAACTGAACCATCCTGTGGTTCTGTAGAGAGACAGAACTGGAGGATCAACCTGAAGGGTACAGATGGAGAGGGGCATAAGAACATTGAGCAACCAACTGGATGCACAGCTTGAATGAGGGATGGGTAGGCTCAGAGATCTGGAGAGTGAGATAAATGTGCAAGAAAAGGATGGGAGTGATAACTTGTACTTGAAGAGTAACTGTGAGAAGGAGTTTCAAGACAAAGCGTTGGTGTGCTAAGTACAGGACATTGCATCCTGCATTGCATCCACTGGCTTTGGTGAGAGAACAAGACACTCAACAAAACAAGAACTAGTTCCAGCATGCATATGTGACCGCTGCACTCATCCTCCTTTGGCCTCTTGGCTGATCTTTCCTCTCCAGAAATACATGGAATAAATGTCCCTGAGCCTCAGCCAATTGTGGCAGGGCAGGAGGACAAGAGAACTTTCCTGTGAACTTGTGCTAGGAGGGCATGTGCCAGGAGAGAAAAAGCCCCCAGGCAGGGCTCAGAACAACGGCTGGGGATACTCAGCATGGAGCTGAGCTGACTGGCTGGCGCCGTAAACTCTGTGGGGGCTGAGGGCACCAGGAGGCAGCACACAAGGTCTGCCTGGGGGAGGCCCCTGATCCTGGCCAGTATGTGGTTGTGCTCCTCCCTGCATCCAACAGCTGCAGGAGGTGAGCCTGGTCCGCCAATGGAGGGATTGTCTGAGAAGGAGGAAATTGGAAAACCTCCTTAATAGAATTCTCTTGGCTGGTGATTCATCAGGAACAGGCTGAAATGTCAAAACAACCTGGGCAAAAAAAGATGTTTTTTAAAGAAAAGAAGCAAAACAGGCCTAGGGACATAGTTTTTCCAAATAGAAAGCAATGTTTGATGGAACTGACAGGAAATGTGGACTAACAAGCAATTTTCAAGAGCCCCAAGTTGTCTGAGGCAGTAAGAAGTTTTGAATCTCTCTGACTGTAGTGCTGCTTGCCTCAAGAGCTGCATGCTCACCTCTTGTTCTTATCCCCTCCCACACGCTCCTACTGATGATCTGTAACAGAGGTCTCGTCTGTAATTGCTCGTCACAGCAGAGATCCTCTCTGTGTTTGCACTAATCCTCCAGCCTCGTTTTGCTACAGAGAAGGCTGAGATGTCAGCCCTGGGGCTGACAGTCAACCACTCACAGCAAATCCCACGTCTCAGGCTGGGGCAGAAGTGTGGCAATGCTAACGACTGGAAATAATAGGCCTGCCAGAGCCTTTCTTAGAGCAAAGAAATAACAGACAAGAAAAACGCCGTGCTTCATATGGACAGGCAGATAGATATATGGCCCGTTCAGCTTTGAAAGCGCTGTCTGTGAAGCCTGACCAAAAATTCAAGCTATATTTTACAGTGTAAGGATTATGCGTGCAGTGTTGAAAACACCACAGGGGTGATCAGAAAATACCACTGTTTTCTGTCTGACTTGTACTTCTGTGTGAAGTCGGTTCCCACAGTGAAAGTACGATGGACTGAGGGAGCAATTCCAGATTTGTCTCCAAAAGTCACTGTGTCTGTCTGCCTGCAGACACCTGTGTGCAGAATGGCATGTTGCTGTGACTTTCCTGTTGCTGTCTTTATTACGCTGCCTCTGCAAACACTGCTGTGCTCTGCTCCATATTTGGTTGGTCTTCTAGAGTGTAAAAATGTAGGATGAAGGTTATCTGCCTGTTATAGAAAAGTCAGATGCTACCACGTCAAAGAGAAGAGTGGGGTAATGGTGTGAAAAAGGCAAAATTTCTATTTACAGCTACAAAAAAAGGTAGATGCTTTTTGGCCACAGCATCAGTAGCTAGCCATAAGGCTAACAGCTCCAAATTACCTGCATGAGCCCAGTCAAACCTTGCAGATGAGCAACCTGTTGTACCAATGGACTGAGGCAAGCTTCTCAAAGTTAACTTGCTTTGTCCGCACTGAAATTATTATAGATGAGCCACAGACACAGACAGTGTGTTTTAATATCTATATATCAAATGGATAACTTCTGCAGTTTCACACTGAATGCTTTTTGTAAGCACACAGCCCTTTCGTGATTGATCAAGTGAGTGTAATTCTCAACACAGGAAAATAAAGGAGGTTTCTCTTGACATCAGTGTCAAGATAATGGAGTGTTTGAGAAGGTTTATATATTCTAGTTATAGACTGATGTAGACACACAGTGAGATGGATTTTATCAGTACTAAACCACAGAGATTTGCGTGAAGACTTTGCTCAAGTCTTCTACTGAATCAGAGCCATGAAGTTGGACATCTGGATTTAAGTGGGTGCTTTAAGGCTTTGCAGAAAAACAGGGACTTTTATAAGTGCTTTGTTGAATTGCCTTAATTTATAAATCTTGGTTTAAAGAAAGAAGGAAAGAAAGAAAGAAAGAAAGAAAGAAAGAAAGAAAGAAAGAAAGAAAGAAAGAAAGAAAGAAAGAAAGAAAGAAAGAAAGAAAGAAAGAAAGAAAGAAAGAAAGAAAGAAAGAAAGAAAGAAAGAAAGAAAGAAAGAAAGAAAGAAAGAAAGAAAGAAAGAAAGAAAGAAAGAAAGAAAGAAAGAAAGAAAGAAAGAAAGAAAAGGAAAATATACCACTGTTTGTTTTTCTGAATCAAGGGATTTCTTATCTGAAATCTGAAACAGCAAAGAAATCTAAGACAAATTAGAGTTCTGCCAAATTTAATAGAGTCCAGAGACATTTCCTGGAAGACAACATCTGTTTCAGCTGGAAATACAAACTTGTCTTGATGAGCAGCAGGAACACAAAGTGCCACCTGAGTATGAGATGGGTTCTCTCAAGAACAGCAGATACACAAACACCAACACAACACTGGGGCTACAAATTTCACATTAAACCAACCCCAAAACAGGTGAAAGAGTAGTGAGAAAGAGGAATGGGAACGGGCATCCAGTTCTTGTCAGAAATTATCTTGACTCAGTTTATGCAGGCAAAGATAGGACAGGGGCTGTGCTCCAGTCTCACCTCATTGCAGTCCTGGAAATGAGCATGCATGCCTCATGGTGCTCTTCCAGCAGACCATCTGCTTTCCATGTTTGCTATGCAGATCGCCAGTGATTTGGGTTGGTTATCGTGCTGTAGCTTCCAGCGGTTCCCAGCACATTCCTAGGTGCCATGAGAACAAAAAGGGAAATGATTTGTGTAAATGGCAGAGGGTAGGGGAAGGCATTCTTACCATCCATCCTTAGTTCACAGTCTCACCCTTGGCTCCCTGCAACAGGGAGCAGCTTCGCCCACCTCAATCAGAGCTTTCCCCTTCCTTCTACTGTGGTGTTTGAAACAACACCTGCTGTCACAGAACAACTGATTCTAAACTCAGCATACACAAATACTGACTTCTGATAAATGTCTCTTAGAGCTATCAAATACTGCTGGACCTAATCTCTTGGTCTTGTTCGGATGCAGGAGGGAGGTGTACAGCCCAGAAGGGCAATCCTTCAGGAGAGACCAGCAGAAAGGATGCAGAAGCACAGAGCACCCAGCTTGAGGTCCTGGTCTGCTGCAGCTCGTGTGCCTCAAGCTGTGCAGCCATTTCTTTTGTTTCTCTTCAGCACTGCCCTTTCCAATAAGTAAACAGGTAAGCAGTTGTGAGTGTGAATCGGTGGGAGTTCGCTACAGTGAAGAAGTGACACAGAGCCAAAAGAGGTAACAGGAAGCCTGGAGACAGTTGTCCAGATCTCTTAAAGTGTCTTTGCTGTTAGGAATCGTATGCTTCCCAAGTGACAGATATACTTTATTAATGGTGTGCTTAACACCTGTCTCCAGTGAGATCTACAAGAGATCTTATGGCAATAAGTGGGAAGTGAGAATTAGTAAAATAAAATACTGTCCAGGCATTAGTATGCCTACCAACATCATCAGCTATGCTGAAGGCATGGGAATCCAAATCTCCCGAGGGACGAGTGCCAATCCCTGCCTTTAGAGTGCCATTATACATAACGTGCATCACATAGTCAGTGCTTTCCTGTGAGGCACCACATATTAAGCTGAAAAAATGTTTTCAATAAGTGGTTTCCTATGCGATGGGGGATAGTTAATTGCTAGCGATTCCTTGCATCAGTTGTGTTCAGTGATGGTCCCTCTCTGGGCATCTCCCACTAACAGGAGCATGCTGATAGGATGCTAACAAGCCCATGATGACGAATTTCATTTGTTTAACAGGTTTCCAAAGATAGGTATTACTAATGCAGACATAACTTATTTATGCAGAAACATATTTTGACTTGGCTTATACACATATTTAGAGGGATAAATGTAGATAAACGTAATAACTATTCTTTCCGTCATAACAAGTGATTGGCACTGCCAGAGGTTCAAGTCCTCCTGAACACACCTAATTCCATTATCTGCATCTAAGGATTACCAGTTACTGTCTCCAACTTGCAACAATTACTTGCCTCACTTAAAAAATGATATCAAAACAAAAGCAAGACACACAGCGAGCAGCTGAGGTCCCTGGGTTTGTTCAGCCCAGAGCAGAGGAGCTGAGGGGAGCCCTCATGGCAGCTGCAGCTCTCACAGGGAGGGGACACAGAGCTCTGCTCTCTGGGGTCAGCAATGGAACCTGAGGGAAAGCATGGAGCTACACCAGAGGAAGGTCAGGCTGTGCTTCACCGGAGGGTGGTTGGCATGGGACGGGCTGCCCAGGGTGGTGGTCATGGCCCCAAGCTCCAGAATTCAAGGAGAGTTTGGACATTGCTCTCAGACACAGGGTTTGGATGTTGGGTGGTCCTGTTTGGAGTCGGGAGTTGGGACTCGGTGATCCTCGTGGGTCTTTTCCAACTCAGGGTATTCTGTGAGTCAAAAATATTATTCCTAAATTATCACTTAAAGCTAAGAAAAAAAAAAATCAGCCAACTTCTGGGACCTCGAGGGTAAGAGGCTGGGAAAGATGACCCCACAGTTTAAAGCAGACAGACAACGGATGCCTGAGCTGCTGACTCCACCACAGCTGAAGGAAAGAATGTGTTACTTTTTCACTGGAAGCTGTTAGTAACAATTGCTTCACAGTCTGAGTTCCTTCCTTCTCCTTCATACACACATGTGACAATTGGGCATTTAGAAAGATATTTCAAAAACTCAGCAACCGTGACACCGTATTTTCAGGACACAGATATCCTGGGGCAACGCCCAAGGCAACTTTTACAAACTCTCATGGTGCGATGCGAACAAGAATCGTACACCAAAACACAGCTGTTGCCATTTCACTGCAGTATTCTGCACTCTCACAGTCTGCTGCACCATTAACACGCGTGTGTGCACGGCAGTGAGGCTGCATTTGTGCAGACATACAGAAGCAATCTTCTTAGCGGTGCCAAACACCCTAAGTTTTGGATAAATTTGTTTGAAATCAAATCAGGGATGGAAAACCGGTCTCTTAGTGTACAGGCATACCCTGTAGCTCAGTGAATACTGGGCTTTGCTCACACTTTTATCTTCACTTTTGGATTGTGCCAGAAACACACTGAGACAGGCATTAGGTTGTAGATCTGCCTGTCCCCTCCTGGGTCCAAGGGGACTTCTCAGTCAGGTCTAGAAAGAGTACAGCTAGTTTTCTATCTAGGACGATTATCCCTTAGCAGCATTCATCCCACAGGCAGGCACTAAACATGCTGGTGTGCTGGGCAGAGAGGAACCTGATGAGCTTCAACAAGAGCAAGTGTAGGGTCCCGCACCCAAGGAGGAGTAGCAGCGTGCACCAGTACACGTTCCAAGTTGACCTACTTGGAAAGGAGCTCTGAGGAGAAGGACAAGGTGTTCTGGTGGACAGCAGGCTGGCCATGAGCCAGCTGTGTGCCCTCATCACCAGGAAGGCCAAAGGTAACCCGGAGGGGGCATTGCAAAGAGCGTGAGCAGCGGTTTGGAAGAGGTGATCCTCTCCCTCTGCTTTGCTCTGGTGAGGCCGCAATCCTCATATGGAATATCGCCTCCAGTTCTGGGTTCCTCAGTTCAAAAAAGGCAACCTTTAGAGAGTTCATCTGGGGTCCACAGAGATGATTAGGGGCCTGGAGTAACTCCCATGCGAAGAAAGGCTGAGAGACCCGTGACTCTTCAGCCTGGAGAAGGCTGAGGGGATCTCATAAATATTTGTAAGTATCTACAGCGCAGGGCTCAAATGGATGGGGCCAGACTCTTCAGTGATGTGCTGCAATAGAACAAGGGGCAAAATGGGCAAGAACCAGAAAATAGCAAGTTCCATACAAACATTAGGAAGAACTTCTTTGCTTTGAGGGTCACGAAGCACTGGAAATGGCTGCCCAGAGAGGTTGTGGAGTCTTACTCTCTGATTCCAGACCTGTCAGGATGCGTTCCTGTGTGACCTACTTCAGAGAACCTGCTTTTGGAGGTGGCTGGACCAGATCATTTCCCCTACTGTGACTTCCATCCGTGCACTTTTAAACTATTTCAGTGTTTGACTGTCAATCAAAAGTATTTCTGCCACTTAGCAGTTAATTGGTATCTAGACAGCCATAGGACCAAACTAGATAAAGCTACCTTGAGGCCCATTTAGCACAGTATTTGCCTCCTTATTCTAGGCACAATTGATGTCAAGCATTTAGTTCCTGCAAGGTGCGGCATTTCTAAAAGGAACACAAGAAACAGCAGGCATTGAACTCTCTAGAATTATTACACTGCAATAAACTACACTAAATAAATAACAAGATTTAACAAAGCACTCCTGCGTCTTAACCCCAAAGTCATTGGGATTCAGGCAAGTGCTCTGTCTGGGTCAAGTATTGACCCATTTGGAGAGCCTGCTGTGTCTCTTGAAACTGGAATTTGCCTGGAGGATCACATCACTGTATTAAGATGCTGAAACATCTCAGCAGCCAACCCTCATCTTCAGACGTGTTCTCAGCAACCTGCAGCTCACACAGATGTAGCATGCTCTCTCCAGCTCTTACAGAAAAGAAGTTACACATCCATCAGATTCTCTCCTTGTTTTGACTTCAGGGTATCAAACAGAGAGGAATGTTTTCTGGATGAAAGCCAGAGAAAGGGCAAAATGTCAACAGCCGCATGAAATCCATAATTTCATGCTGTGCTGAACTCCCTGGCTACTGCTCCTGCACTTCCCTTTTGCAAAATTTTTTCACTAGAAAATGTGGATTCTACTTTTGGTTGTTGGATTGCAAGAACATTTTGCATTTGTAGGAGACAGAAAAAGAAGAAATTAAACAAAATGAAGGAGCTGATACGCAGCAAATATGCAGCATATTTTGCAGATTTATTAGTGTAAGGGATGAATGATTTCTCATCAAACGTTTTAATTTAATGACAGAAGTTGCAGTTTATTCATGAACTGAGCAATGCAGAGCTGTACAAGCACTATGGCTGACTGATCTCAGATCAGTATCGAGACATCAAAGGCCTGCACAATGAGCACTCAGTGAAAATACATAATTAAGACTTCCATCAAGAACAGCATTGTATAAGCTTTTATTTCTTAAACCAGTTTAAAACACTTCAATGTTGTAAGTAACTTCACTCTCCAGTCCACGTTAAAATATACTAGCATACATTCAGATTACATCCTGAAAACCCCAAATTCTGTCTTCTTCGTAGGTGCATTTAGTGCTGCGCTGAGACTGAGGCCCAAAACCAATCTAGTATCAGCTGGATCAATAATTCCATCATCCCACAGCCTAGGAAAAAGACAAACAAACAACAATAATTAAAAAAATTAACATGCACTATTTTCGAAGCACACAAAACTGAAAACAGCTACAGTAAACAGCAAGGAATGGAGCCAAATTATACAAGAAGCCATGGTGTTAATTCACCTTACTATGAATGGAGTAGACTGATGTGTAGTATTTTGTGCAATCTGTCAACTAGAAGAAAGCAGAAACTTAGGGTAGTGTGGAAAATGACTTTTTCCTCAAGAAATTATCTTTCTCTATAAAAGATGCTAGTATTTTAAAGACCATGTCATGGCATTATGTACATTGTTCGTCTTAATACAGCGGCTATTAAGCTTGCTTAATGTGTTTATACCTTCATCATTAAAAGAGACTGCTTAATTTTAAGTACCTCCAGTATCTGCCGTATTTATTCTCCTGAAATCCATTTCTAAACCAGAATAAGCTAATATCCTCCTCTGAAGTCAATTAAAGTATGGATGTATGCTTTGTCAAAATTCTGAGGCCAATTCACAAACACTTGGAAACAATCCCTTTGGCATTATTAAAGTCCTTGCTGCATCACTTCTCCACACCTACATCCTACTCAAAACAAAAACCATGCCAAAACTCTCAGCAAGCCACAAAGTGTAAATATTGTGCATACACTACCTCCTCCTCAGCAAGACATTTAAACAAGATACCATGCTGCTCATTGCAACTCAAGCCTTCCTTATAAACGCAAGTATTTTAACCGGGATTTGCAGGAACAGGTACAGTACTTCAGTTGAGACAGTGATGCTCTTCCTTTATCCTATCTTTTCCTAATGAGATTTATTTTCCATCTTTTCCGAACTTACTGCAGTGCTGCCATGTCTACTGTTTTATTCTCAGTCTTAGGAGGAAGTGTTCTACTATCATTATTTTAAAACTACAGGAAAGGATCATAAAAAGGAAGCTAACACTGCCTTTTTACTATAGAAGGCATAATCATCCATTTCTAACTGAATTTTCCAGTTGCAAATTACCTGTTGTTTGAGTATTAATTGAAAAAAATCCAATTAAAAAGAAAACATTATAATGTGGATATTTCTCTCAAAACTAAAAGCCTACTCTCAAGAGAAACAAGACATGAAGATGTCTCTAAGTATGTGCTGATAATCTCAAGGCATCACCAGACACTGCTGACAGCTGTGCATGTTTGCTGTATTTTGCCAGGCAGAGGAGCCTGCCACCCTCAGCAGAGCACAAGAACATTGCTGAAGTACAACTTTTAATGAACACTTACAGCGAGCTTTTTATTTATGAAGAAGACTGAAACTAAACGAAGTAATTCATACTTCTTTAGGAGTGTTTAATAAATGTGCTGAGGGCTGGGGAGGGCAGAGATGAACTGAATGAAAAAGGATCACCCGCTTCATGTGGTATGCTTCCATGCTGAAACTTCCTAGTAACTACTGCTGTAATAAACACACCCAAACATGAGGCACACTTTAAAATGGCAGATTTGTTTTTCATAGCAACACAATTAACTTATATCCACAAACACACAGGTTCTGTGCTGCATAAAAGTCAAGCCACTTTCAGATGGTTACCCCTGGCTTCTGCTTCTCTTTGTTTAAACAAAACTACATTCTCTACTGGGATGAAACATTAATAATTGAACTACCTATTAAAATCCCACTGCTAGAACATGAGTCACATTTACACTCATAAAACATTCATAACAGAAACACTGTGAGTAAAAGAAATGAACAGCCCCTAAAAGTGAAATGCTCACGTAATTTGTTATGGTGCAAATTGCTGAAACTCCTTTTAGAAACCTATAAGTAGATTAATATAGCTCATTAAAAATGGTGCTGCCTAATGACTTCTGTTAATTAAGACTGCTCAGTATGAAAGATTCTAATCAAATAATTGATTAAAGTTTGATTAAAAAATACAACTATGAGGAACAGAATTGATATTCTGTACATGAAACAATTTGATATTGTAAGAGTAAACAAGGAAATTTGCCTGTATTTTAAGATCATTAAGGCATTTTTCTTTCCTCTTATTATTACAGCTGAAAGCTTGAGTCAAAGCCTAATGAAGTCAACTGAAAGGGCTACATCAATCTCAGTGGACATCAGAGGTGAGATAAAGTTCCCATAAATTAGCAAGAGGACAGTATAGGTGAGCTTCCAGACTGTCTGCATCCAAGCAGTAGAAGAAAGCAGGCTTTGTTTTCATTTATCTTCCCTTCCTCACTATAGTGAAAAGCTATTTGTTGGGAGATTTCTCCAACAAACTTCTGTCTTTTTGGTGGAGGGATCTAGCTGGTCACAGAATCACAGAGTGACACAATCACAGAATGGCCTGGGTTGCAAAGGACCACAATGCTCATCCAGTTCCAACCCCCTGCTGTGTGCAGGTCACCAACCAGCAGCCCAGGCTGCCCAGAGCCACGTCCAGCCTGGCCTTGAATGCCTGCAGGGATGGGGCATCCACAGCCTCCTTGGGCAACCTGTTCCAGGGCATCACCACCCTCTGGGTGAAAAACTTCCTAAGATCTAACCTAAACCTCCCCTGACCCAGTTTAAAACTATTCCTCCTTGTCGTATCACTCCCCACTCTCGTAAACTGTCATTCCCCCTCCTGTTCATATGTTCCCTTCAAGTATCAGAAGGCCACAATGTGGTCTCCCCGGAACCTTCTCTTCTCCAAGCTAAAACCTAGTTAGTGTCTAACAAAATAATGGCTGTCTAGAACCAGTTTCAAATAGATACAAAGACACATGGCTCACAGTTCACTATTGTGGGTTGTTTTTTTTTTTTTAACCAAGCTTGGGATCCCTTTAGAGAAAGGGAATCTTTCTCTGGATGCTTGCTCAATTAGCACTACTCATGTGGGCTAACAACAGGTTGGCACCATGGTGCAAAATCCCTTCCTTGTGTACATTACTTGCCAGAGGGAATGTAATCCTACCTTAAATCTTTGTTTCTGGTTGTGCAGTCTACTCCACAGTTTTTTTTTTTTTAAATATGAGTGAATGGTCTGAAATCTTTCTTTGGAATTAACAACAAGTGAAAGAAAAAGGCACACGCAAAGTAGCACTAACAGGAAGTCAAGAAATGGTAGCAGAAAGCCCAAGAATATCAATCAATAGAGCCAGTTATCTCTACCAGACAGCACAGAGCAATTAAAAGCTCCTATGCAATGCAGACTACACCTGCATGGACAGACAAAGAGAAACCAACCTGGTCTGCCTTGACCTGGGTCAATCACTCACCACTCTCACAAGTGCTCAGTGACAAGAGGCATTTCACTTTACTTGCTTTTAGACAGATCAGTCTCAGAGGAATGTCAGCTCTGACATTTGACTCTGCAGCTCAGTTGGGTTTATTATCCTGAGTACGGCATCAGCATCATGAGAACTCTACAAGATGCAACCCAGATCAAAGGTAGTTCTCAGTCAGCTTTCAGCAAGAGCACATACATTGCCCTTCCAAGCTACAGGCAGTAGTATATAAGAACCCTGCTCTTTCTAAGTGAAGAACGTGCCTCCTGCTGCTAAGAGTATTTCCTAATGCCTAGCAAAGTTAGGTTATACAATGAGGTGCTTATGGATTTGCAGCCTGGCTTTACAGACTGGCCAGATGCATGGGGAACAAACTGGCAAAACCTGGTCTACAGAGGGCTGGAAGTTGGTATTAAATACTCAATTTTCATACCTACATTATTGCTTTTTACAAATCCTAACCTTATTCCTACAAGTGAATTTATTGCTGCAAATCATTATAATACTCTGTAGTTTTTTGGGAGAGGACAAGATTTTGTTTCATCACTATATTAAATATATTGGATGCTAAATGAATCCAATTATTCTCAGTCATGAGTACAGAGAGACTATGACTGTGTCTTCAGTGAACATATTAAAAAGAGAAAATATAAGAAAAGTGAGATCTTTCATTTCCTCCTTCATGGTAGGGATTCATTCTAAATACAGACAGATTGACTCATTTTTTTTAATGTTATTATTTCAGTGGAAAATTCTTTTCCTTAAATCTAATTACAAAATATGACAATACGTGCTTCCATTGTTCCTTTTTTTCCCCCAGGGAAAAGACTTTCTGGCAGAGGTACCAGGCTTCGTTGTTAAACAGTACTAACAGAGATAGCACAACTGACACTATCTAAATTTGTGGGAAATCCTAATAATAATAATAATAATAATAAAAAAAACATTAAAAAGATTGGGGAAAAAAAACCAACAAAAAACAGTACGTCACTACGAAGTTCATGCCAATAAAGAATTAGGACTTCACAAAACTATCCCAATTGACTATACACAAAAACCCCAAGAAACTCAGTAACAGTGGGTGGCTGCACTTACACCTATAATTTCAAGAAGATATTCAGTATGACTTTCTGCAACACTGCCACACAGACCTCAGCCAGAAGCAGAGATCACAGAGAAGACAAAAACCTCTTCCTGAACCACTGACCTACATGCTATACACCCCAACTATTGAAATCTGCCTAAATTACACTGCAAATGTCACACTACCTTACTGAGAATACACAGCCCATCACAGCACCAAAGAGAAACAGCTGAGACCCTATGAAGAACTGGCTTGTGCATATACCACAACCAGCAAAATAAGCAGAATGGTTATTGTAGACAGCGTTAAACTAGCACAGAGTAACACACCCAGATGCCAAAAAAGCCTCCAACCTGTTTTCCAAAGGCAACAACACTCCAAGATGCCACTCTTTCACCAGCCTAACTCCAGGGCATTTACAGTATTTCAGAAAACAGAGAACCAAATGCTACAAAGGACTACCATAGTAGACTTCTCAGCAAACACGCACCCATGAGCTAATGCTCTACCCAAATTCCTATCACCCAGTGTGCACCTACATGACCCAAGATCTGCACATTGCTTCAGGTATTCACTTCTTCTGCATGCAAGCCCCACTTTCTCCTGACACACGGAGTCCTTCAGTACACTTCAGTGGATTTTAAAAGGTGAAATGGAGAGAATGAGATAAAATTTATCCAGTGCAAAATATACAGAATTATATGTTTCAGAAGATTGGTTATAGAATAGCTCCTTATCATTTAAAATACTAAACACTAAAATTTAAAGTTATTATTAATAATTTTATTAAATGTATTTATTATTAATTTTATTACAATTTAAAGTTATTATGTCTTGTGATTATAATCAGATTTTGGAAAATCCATTTTCTTGTTACCGTGCACTGGAATAATAAGGGTTTCCTTCCTCTTCAAACCTCCTAATGATGGGCTCCTTCAAGGCTTCTTCATCTGCCTTAGATAGCTGTAACAGGCAAATCAAGCACAGAAAAGACATTCCTTAGTGTTTTCTTCCACAATGGCAGCAGAGCTTTATATGCAGCATCAAACAAGAAGAAATTGCTAAAATAACTGTTCCAAAATTTTTCCACCTTTTTGCTTACAGATTTAGCATACTTGGTTCTGGAATGACTTTTTGAAACTGGATGAATGGGAAGAAGAAAGTAAATAGATAGGCAGAAAGAAAGTCATTTCACCACATTTATTTATCACATTTACTGATAAAGTCAGATTAAGAGACTTAACTGAGTGTAAAAGTAACTGGGGATTAGCATCAGAAAAATTATTGAAGCTATTTTATTGAATAAAACTTGTTCTGACTTGCCTTTGGCAAGACTTTTAATAAAACAAACTTGTGCTATTCTAGTACTATGTTTCTCTATAATCCAGAGTGGTGACCACTGCAATTCACAATACTTCCAAGTCTCCCCATAACTACAACCTTCGCAGACCTCCTGTATGTCATCTGATCAGTCTTAGGGACTTGAAAAGTTGAGACAGAGAGAAGGATGAGTATATTTTCATCTACAGAAAGACAAAATAAAGAGTGGAATAAAGAACTCCAGAGATGAAATGTACGTAACTGCTTCACTATTCTCAGTAACTGCTCTTGGTAAGAAAAGCAATTCGACGACACTGCAGTAAAATCACTTTTTATGGAAGCAACTAATGTACACTACTGTACAATTATAATAATGTAAACAAGGCAGGTAATTCAAAAATCACAGCAGAGAAGATTATATGGCGAAACTAGAAAATATTATTGAACTGAATACCAATAATTATTAGCTATAATTATTAAGTAAGTTAAAGTCTTTTCAAACCTCCCCGTGCTTCTGCTATTTTAAGCCTCATTATTCTCAGTCACTGAATGATG
Source organism: Perdix hodgsoniae (assembly GCA_035772895.1). Taxonomy (NCBI): domain Eukaryota; kingdom Metazoa; phylum Chordata; class Aves; order Galliformes; family Phasianidae; genus Perdix; species Perdix hodgsoniae. Next base: position 3,067,688 of record JAPSGF010000081.1, on the reverse strand, counting down.
AGAAGATCAGATTTCTACAGAACTGCCAACTTCAGAAGTAAATGGAAAGATGCTTTATTCTCATTTGTTCCTCATACTCCCAAGTGGGTGTAGGGGAGTGGGAGTCCCCTACTGCTAATCTTGGACAGATAAATAACTGCATGCAAAAAAATCCCTGTAAGATGATGATATAAGAAAAGCTTATCTTTTTCATCAAGGGCAAGAAATGTCATGAATGACCTTCAGATTTAGAAGACGTAAATGACAACATTCCACAAATGTTTCACTGTTGTCAATGTACTAGGTGGCATTAGGAGAACCACAACTCACCTGGTATCTCAGTGACACACTTCCCAGGTATACGTGATATAAGCACCCCCGGTGAAGAAGGAAATGATAATGACAGTACCACAAATGAAAGACTTACCTGCTTTCCCTCTCTTGCTTTTTGGTCCTTAGCTATCGTAGCTAGAACAGTTGCAGCCTGTTCCCCTCCCATCACCGATATGCGAGCATTTGGCCACATATAAAGAAATCTTGGACTGAAAAGATATGCGTTGAGTATTAAAATAAGGCACTGCATAATTACACAGCGAAGAATCATCACTCAGATGTGTTTTGTGCACAACAGTCTCACAATGTATTGTTTTTTAGGGAATCCAATTAACATACTAACTGCTTGCAGCACTATGTTTCAAAATGCAGAAATTCAGCTCATTCCTACATTCAAGCACCTTATAAATTTCTTTTTCATCACAGAATCCCCCAGGAATTTTTCTTGGATAAGTATCACTAACAACTTCAGTAATATCAGGGACCTTGAAAAGTAATTATGAAAAACTTCAATGAGTCATGTTGAGTAAGCAAGAAAAAAAAAATTGTATTGCAGGTTTTGCAGGTATTGCTCATAAAAATCAGACTTGTTAAAGTGAATGAAGATATAATTTTATTTTATTTTTTTTTTTAATTCAAGCTAGTTCTCTTCACATGTATGCGCAATAAAGGACCAGCCCACACTAACTAGAAATTGTTTAGGACTGACAACTTCCTCCCCCCCCAAACTAATGGCAGAAAAGCACGTCAGCATGCTTACATGCTGGAAAATCTTCTGCTACCTAAATTTATGTAAAGCGTGAGTCTATCCACCTTTACAGTTTTGCATGGTTGTTATTTACTTATGACCACATTTACTGAGAATGGCTCTGTTTTCCAGTACAACTTAGAATTACAGCAACTTTTCAGAATAGCACTTTATCACAGTATTGTAACTTATTCCTGCTGTAATCTGAAGTAATGCTTACCTGTATGCTCTTCCACACATCCCATAGTTTCCAGCACCGTAAGAGCCACCAATAATGACTGTTATTTTAGGTACACTGGCACAAGCAACAGCAGTTACCATCTTTGCACCATCTTTTGCTATCCCTCCTGCTTCATATTCTCTACCAACCATGAAACCTAATGAGTTACATGATGGAAAAAAAGACTCAGTATGAACTTTGTGCTGTCATATTACACTGTACTTTGCAATATGCACAATAAAGCTCTTCAAAAAAACAACCAAAACAAATCACCAACATGGCAAGACCTCCATCAACTGCACTCGGGCTGACTCTAGGAGAGGCTATACATGTAGATACGCATAAAATATGACTAGAAGTTAGAGCCTCAGCAGTTAACAGCACAGACTACAGTGTTCTGAAATTTCATTATGCTGAGCTTACCTGTAATGTTCTGCAAAAACACAATGGGAATATTTCTCTGGCAGCACAACTGGATGAAATGTGTACCCTGTGGGGGAAACAAACAAAAAAAAGAGGCAGTAAGTCTTTAAATGTCAAATCAGTGAAGTCGTAACTACCAGCACTTTGAAGTCTGTGGCAGAAAAAGTTCCATGGACTTTATCCACAGAAGTCCCTGGGAACATCTGTATCATGCAGCACTGGCCCGCTTTCATTACATCCAAAGTCAACTACAAAACATACATTCAAACTCTAGCAAAAGAAAATGCTAGAAGTATACCAGTCCAGAAGAAAAGGAAAAATAATATTCTTAAAAAGCATTACCACTAGTACTGAAAAGATAAACTGTTTTGTTTGGCCAATATGTAGTTAAGTCGAAGACAGCTTTACATTATGGCACTGAGTTATGTAACACTGTACATGAAAAATGGGCAGCCTGTCAGAAAATACTATTCCAGCATGAAAGAAAATTATTCTACAGAATTAAGGGAAAAAAGGGGAAAAAAAAAAAGTAGTAGTGAAGTGACTGGGAGAAACTTGTCATTTCTCTCAGAAACGGGAGGCAGCAACCAAGAAGACCGCAGTGTCCCAGACTGAGGTCCTGCACATGCCATATAGGAAGGCTGCTGCCAAAATGTCTGAGGAAGCTCAGACTGAGCCCCCAACCCGAGATGCTGGTGTGCAGGTCTCTGGCTGTACTGAGTGCCACAGCCTGGCCCTTTCAGTGCTGGGTGAGGGAGGCAATGATTGTGTTCACTGCGACCAGGTGAACTACTTGCTCAGCCTCGTAGTTGACCTGAAGGAGGAAGTGGAGAGGCTGAGGACTATAAAAGAGTGTGAGAGGGAGATCGACTGGTGGTGTCAGTCCCTCTCAGCCTCAAGTTCCCAGCATACAGCCGAGGCTCCTAATGGAGCATGTCAGCCCCTGCCACCTCACAAACAGGTGGTAAAGAGGAACCAGCCAGCTGGCAGCACTGTAGAGAGCCCCCTGTCCTCTCTCCCCCCCAGCAGTAATTTGAGAAGGGAGGAGAAGTGGAAACAGGTACCTGCTCGGCGGAAGGGGCATCCCCCATCCCGACCATCCCCGGCTCCCCAGGTGCCTCTGCGAAACCGGTTTGAGGCCCTGGAACTTGAGGGGGGGACTAGTGAGAGTGTGGAGACAGGTGCACCCATGAGGTTGCCTCAGGTGAAGCGGTCACCCCGAAGCCTCAAGACTGCTTCTACACGTAAGGACAGAAGGGTGATTGTTGTAGGTGACTCCCTTCTGCAAGGAACAGAAGGCCCTATATGCCGGCCCGACCCTACCCGCAGAGAAGTGTGCTGCCTTCCTGGGGCACGGGTCAGGGACATTTCAAAGAAAATTTCTAGGTTGATTCAGCCTTCAGATTACTATCCACTTTTAATAATTCAGGCTGGCAGCGAGGAAGTTGGCAAGGAAAGCCTGAGGTCCATCAAGAAAGACTTCAGGGGAATGGGGCGAATACTTGAAGGAGCCGGGGTGCAGGTGATCTTTTCTTCTACGCCCGTGGTGTCAGGAAAAGGTACAGGGAGGATCCGAAAAACCCAACTCTTAAATAGATGGCTTAAGAGCTGGTGCAGACACAAGAATTTCGGCTTTTTTGACCATGGGGCAATCTACACTGCACCTGGCATGATGGCTGCTGATGCAAGCAGCCTGTCCCTGAGGGGTAAGAGGGTATTAGCTGAAGAATTAGCGGGACTCATTGACAGGTCTTTAAACTAGGAACGAAGGGGGAAGGGGGCAAAATAAGGGCTACTGGGGTTGAACGGTTCATTCGAGGGATTGTACCAAACTCCATGGGCAATGATGGCAGAGTCCAAAAGGAGGGAGTAGGGCAGGGGGATGCTGGGGATGCTGCTTTTCTAGCGGATCCTGGATCGCTTATGAAGGTGGTGAGACGGACAGCCCAGCTGAAGTGCCTTTATACTAATGCACGGAGCCTGAGTAATAAGCAGGAGGAACTGGAAACTGTGATGCACTCTGAAAGTTATGACATTGTTGCTATCACAGAAACATGGTGGGATGACTCCCACAATTGGGATACTGACATCGACGGCTATAGACTATTTAGGAGAGATAGGCGAGGTAGGAAGGGTGGGGGAGTCGCTCTCTATGTCAGAGATTGGATAAACTGTGAGGAGCTCCCCATGAGAAACAGTCAAGAACAGGTTGAGAGCCTGTGGGTTAGGATTAGAGATGGGACTAATAAAGGTCAGCTGGTATTAGGGGTATACTACAGGCCACCTGATCAAGGGGAGGCTGCTGATGAGGCTTTCTTGCTCCAGATGCGTGAGGCGTCTGGCTCACGGGCTCTTGTCCTGGTGGGGGACTTCAACCATCCAGACATTTGTTGGAAAAACTACACGGCGAGCTGCAAGAGCTCCAGAAGGCTCTTGGAATCCATTGATGATAGCTTTCTGGTTCAGATATTGGACAGACCGACCAGAGGTCAAGCGTTGCTGGACCTGCTGCTCACCAACGCTGAGGAGATCATCAAAGGCGTCAAGGTTGGAGGATGCCTGGGATCCAGCGATCATGCCCTGGTTGAGTTTGTGATCTCAAGCGATGTGGGCCTGGCAAAGAGCAGGACCAGGACGCTGAACTTTAGAAGAGCAGACTTCAAGCTACTCAATGGAATGCTGGCCAAGATCCCCTGGCGCGCTGCCCTCAAAGACAAGGATGTTGAGGAGAGCTGGCTGCTCTTCAAGGATGCCCTCCTGGAAGCACAAGAGGTCTCCATTCCTCTGAATAAGAAAGTGGGCAGGCGAGGTAGGAAACCGGCATGGCTCAGCAAGGACCTGCTGAGAGAACTGAGGGCGAAGAAAGGGGTGTACAAGCTCTGGAAACAAGGGTGTGTCACCTGGGAAGAGTACAGGGATGCCGTCCGGACTTGCAGACGTAGGATCAGGGAAGCCAAGGCGCAGGCAGAACTGAACTTGGCAAGGGATGTGAAAAACAATAAGAAAAACTTCTACAGGTACATTGGCCAGAAGAGACAGGCCAAAACGGGCGTACCTACTTTGGTAAATTTAAAAGGAGAAATGGCTTCAACAGATGAAGAGAAAGCTGAGGTGCTGAATGAGTTCTTCACCTCGGCCTTCACTGGTGGCCAGGATTCTAGTCTCTATCACGTCCCTAAGTCTTGCACCCCCATACCTCTATGTGGGGACCAAGGAGGTAAATCCCTCCCCACTGTAAGGGTAGAGCAAGTCCGAGAGTGCCTCCTTAGACTGAATGAGTATAAGTCTATGGGGCCAGATGGCGTGCATCCCAGGGTCCTGAAGGAGCTGGCTGAGGTGGTTGCTGAGCCGCTCTCCATCATATTTGAGAAGTCGTGGCTGTCAGGTGAGGTCCCGGATGATTGGAGGAAGGGTCAGGTCACTCCCATTTACAAGAAGGGGAGCAGGGAGGACCCCGGTAACTACAGGCCGGTGAGTCTCACCTCCGTGCCTGGGAAGATTATGGAACAGATCCTCCTGGACAACATGCTTGATCACATAAAGAATGAGCACGTGATCCTAGACAGCCAGCATGGCTTCACCAGGGGAAGGTCATGCTTAACTAATCTTGTGGCCTTCTATGATGGAGTGACGGCATTGGTGGACGAAGGGAAGGCGACCGATGTCATTTACCTGGACCTGAGCAAGGCCTTTGACATGGTCCCCCATCACATCCTCATCTCCAAATTGGAGGGAAGTGGATTTGATGGGTGGACAACTAGATGGATAAGCAATTGGTTGAAAGGCCGCAGACAGAGGGTGGTGGTCAATGGCTCTATGTCCAGGTGGAGGCCGGTAACGAGCGGTGTCCCTCAAGGGTCTGTCTTGGGACCGGTGCTCTTTAACATCTTTATTAATGACATCGATGAGGGAATGGAGTGCACCCTCAGCAAGTTTGCTGATGACACCAAGCTGAGTGGTGCAGTCGATACGGCGGAGGGAACAGATGCCATTCAGAGGGACCTTGACAGGCTGGAAAGCTGGGCTCGGGTGAACCTGATGAGGTTCAACACGGCAAAGTGCAAGGTTTTGCACTTGGGCCGGAAGAACCCCAGGCACCTGTACAGGCTGGGAGGAGTTGTCCTTGAGAGCAGCTCGGCAGAGAAAGATCTAGGGGTCATGATAGATGAGAAGCTTAACATGAGTCAGCAGTGCGCTCTGGCAGCCCGGAAAGCAAATGGGATCCTGGGCTCCATCAGGAGAGGGGTGGTCAGCAGGGATAGGGAGGTGATTGTCCCTCTCTACTCGGCTCTTGTGAGGCCCCATCTGGAGTACTGTGTCCAGGTGTGGAGCCCTCAGCACAAAAAAGACATGGAGATTTTGGAAAGGGTCCAGAGGAGGGCCACAAAGATGATCAGGGGACTGGAGCACCTCCCCTACGAGGACAGGCTGAGGGAGTTGGGTTTGTTCAGCCTGGAGAAGAGAAGGTTGCGGGGTGACCTCATTGCAGCCTTTCAATACCTGAAGGGAACTTACTCCCAGGAGGGGTGTAAACTCTTCAAAAGGGCTGATAATAGCAGGACTAGGGGAAATGGTTTTAAGTTAAGAGAGGGAAGATTTAGGTTGGATGTTAGGGGGAAGTTCTTTACTAGGAGAGTGGTTGGGTCCTGGAATAGGCTGCCCAGGGAGGTTGTGGATGCCCCGTCCTTGGAGGTGTTCAAGACCAGGTTGGACACGGCTCTGGGCAACCTGATCTAGTAAAGGTGTATGTTTGGTGGCCCTGCTAGGCAGGGGGGTTGGAACTACATGATCCTTGAGGTCCCTTCCAACCCGGATCATTCTGTGATTCTGTGATTCTGTGATTCTGTGATTTCTTCAGTCAACAGAAATTAAAAGAATACACACACACACAAAAAGGAAGACTATGAAGTATAAGCTTTAGCTTTTTCAGAGCAACACCCCAAAAACATAGTGATGATCAGGGGAAGAAGATATGTCATCATATTTTTGCCGTACTTAAAAAATAAGTTTATAGCAGCAATGCTGGGGACAAAGTGAAACAAGTAAAATGTGGGCATCTCCTCCTTCGGTTACTGATATGTCAGTAAAAGTCCCAAACTAAGGAAGATTCATTTTTTTCCAGTGGTAGGAAAAATTTGGCTCCTCAGAATCATTACAGAAATACTGGGCATATCAGAAACAGTGGATGTTGCTTTCAACTTGGAAATAACTGTGTTGAAACAAACACAGCTGAAAACAATGTCACTTAGTGCAGTGCTCAAAATATTCTCCAGTACATAAAGCTCAATCTGAACAGTCATGGCTGTCAGGTGAAGTTCCTAGAACATGAGAGATGAGAAGGTGATCTGAGAGAGCACACCTTCAACAAGGGCAGAACACGCCTAACCCACTGGATGGTCCTCTGTGATGGAAGGATAACACTGGTGGACAAAGGTAGGACAGCTGGTGTTGTCTATCTGGACTTATGCAAGGCCTCTGACATGGTCTCACATCAGATTTTTATTTCTAAATTGCGGAAATATGTATTTGAAGACTAGATTGTTCTAAAATTCTAGAAAATAAAGTCAATTATTTTTACTGTATCAAGGTATTGTTTACTTGAGAAATCTGCAGCCTGTTAGCTTTCATTGTTTAAGTAAGTTTCTCACAAACAAATGCTGCACCAGAAATCTTGCTACTCGATGGCTAAAAATCTATTTACCTTTTTTGCTGACTCTGAGAAGAGAACTCCATTGTTTCCAATAATTCCTACTGGATAACCAAATATTCTTGCAAATCCTGGAGAAGAAAGGTAAATATGCAAATTTCCACTTATTTTACAGTAACTCATAAACACACTTTCTCTTCACAATGGAAATGGCTATTCTTTTGTGGGAAAAAAGAAAAAACAACCTCCCATATAGTGATCCAAAGAAAGCAAATCCAACTATAAAATCAACAAATACATAGAGTAATTATATTTTTAATACCTGTGATTAAAGTATCTCCATACAAGGCTTTGAATTCATCAAATTTACTTCCATCTACAATTCTAGCAATAACCTTAAGAAAAAAAAAAAAAACAAACAGAAAAATACAATGAAATCCCTGATCCTTCAGAATTCTGCTTCTGTTTTTAGAAAGAAAGAACATGCTAACACACCCAGCTTAAAATCGATGCTTTCCATTAAAAGATCACCAGGCAGCCCACCATGTAGGAGTGTGGAAGGCAGCCTAAGTCCATTTACTCTTTGAAGTGCAATATTTTTACATGTTCATAAAATAAAAGAATATCAAGATTAAGAATACTGTGATTAAACAGTAAAATGATGTAAGCAGAACTTTTTCTCATTTCTTCAGTTTCAAGGGAAACTGGTACAGAGGCTGCAATCTCTGAAGGTATCCCAGAAAATAATTACACTAGATCTGCATTAGAATACAATATTTTCCATAGGTACCTGGGAGAGCAGTGACTTGTTTGGGGCGCTTATACTTTAAGTATCTGATCTTCATTTTTCTCCAGGCTAGTAGAAAAAGAAAGCTATCATACCGCTTAGCAAGTCTATAGAAAGTTTGGCAGAAGTTCACTGCTTCATGGCAGCCTTTTCAGGGTACTAGTAATCTGTATTCTTTGCTCAACCTTCTTAAAATTAGGACTAGAAAGCATTGTATTTTCAACAGGTTATTGTCATTGCAATGGATCTGTCAGTCAAGAGCACCCAGAAAAAGGTCAGAACTATGTAATATTTAAACAAACATCATATGCTCCATATCAGATTTCCGCAACCAAACTACAGTGTTATATTCCTTCTGTTTCCAAGAAGACTGAGTGCATGCAGACATTCCATTTATATTCTTACTTCTTTGACATCAAAGTTTCTTTTTAGCTGGTCACCAACTATTCCATATATTTCATCAGCAGGAAATAAAGGTTCTTCTGATGGTTCTATAGACACCTGTAGCAACAGAACAAAAAATTTTATACAGTTAAAGGCATTACTGGTCCACATTATGATTTAAAAACAAAACACAATAGTTAGTTTGACAGTGATTTGAATGCAGTCTTGACCAAACACATCAGAATGTGTCTGGCTTGTCATCATCTTGCAAAAAAATCAAGTTTCCTAAACAGAAGAATAATGATTTCTCACTTACTGAAACAAAGGTAAGGACCATTGTTCCTGCTCCTGACTATACCTCTGCATGTGCTTCATACTACAACTTCTTCCATGACATCAAAAACAATAAGCAAAGGGGAAGGAATAGATTGCCCAGTGATATGGTTGATGCCTCTGTCCCTGGAGCCTTTTAAGGCAAGGCTACATCAAGCCCTGGGCAACTTGATCTAGCTGTGGTGTCCCTGTTCGCTTGCGGAGGAATTGGATTAGATGATCTTTAAAGGCCCCTTCCAGCTCTTAAGGATTCTATGATTTTGAAATGCCTTCTATACTATGCCCTATTAGCTAGTATTCTGAAGAAAAAACCAACACCCACAAACAATAATTTCACTAAATATAACACTCTGTACCCCTTCAGCTGCTGAAATTTTATCTTCAGTTCACTCTCTTACATTTTATAGAATCATAGAATGGCCTGGGTTGAAAAGGACTACATGATCACCTTTTCAATCCCCTGCTATGTGCAGGGTCACCAACCAGCGGCCCAGGCTGCCCAGAGCCACATCCAGCCTGGCTTGAATGCCTGCAGGGATGGGGCATCCACAGCCTCCTCAGGCAACCTGTGCCAGTGCCTCACCACCCTCTGTGTGAAAAACTTCCTCCTAATATCCAACCTAAACCTTCCCTGTCCCAGTTTAAAGCCATTCCCCCTTGTCCTATCACTATCCACCCTCATAAACAGCCATTCCCCCTCTTCTTTCTCTCCAGGTAGGTTAAGACAGTACCTCCACTATATGACATTTGCCCTGTTTTCTAAGAACAAAATTTTAAATCAATACAGTACATTACAAAGCCTAAGGCACCAAAATGACATGACATAGCTCCATCCTCTCAGTTCTATATCTTTTGTTAATCACTACATAAAATACGTGTTCTAGGAGATATTTTAGCAGGTATCTAATTTAAAGTCCATGGGAATGATCATGTGGTTTTAAAATTAAATTAGGCACCTGACAAGACTGAATTCATTCTAAACTGGAATTGTGCAATTCTGAAGTGCTGTTGCAGTTGCAGTGTGTGCTTCAGTGTTGCATGTAATCCCAGTGATTTTGTTAAGAATAATGCAATAGGAATGTAATTACGGAAGTATCACAAAAAATAAATTAAAGCTTAAGAACCATAAATACTATTTCCAAAGCATCTAAAGGCAGAAACAAATAATGTATTGTATGAATTAGGTGAATTCCTACTTTAAAAAATGCAGTGTTTATAGAATAATCCAGTATATACTTACATCTACTTTCTTTCGGAGATTTAAGCTTCTTACAGTTTTCCTTGCCAGATGAAGTGCATGACTGTCATCCAAAGCATAATGATCTGTTACACCAGAATGTCTATATTTAAATAAAAATAGGAATATAAGGACTTTTAAATAGTCCATGAATCATAATAAGAGTATTTTAAAACTTTCAAGGCTGTATATTTAAAATATATGTACTGAATTATCTTATAAAATTACACATTATCTTATAAAATTACATTCCAAATAAAACTTCCATTTTTTCACCTTTCTTTTAAAAGTAATTCACAGACAAGACACAAAATATCAACACTAACAAGCCCCAAATCCAAATGATAACTTAAAGAATGACAAACATTGTTCTAACTGAAAATAATTTTAGATCATAAAGTAAAACATATATTTATAAAAAAAAAACAAAACACTATGAACTGCCCCTTGGAGTGATTACTCAGTCACTTCAACAAACTGAACTAAAGATTAAGCATTTCTTGTAAGTAATACCTATTATTATTATTATTATTATTAACTTATCTTCCCAATTTAGAACTAGAAATTGCACAGAAGACTTTGTTTTGATAATCACTGAATGATTTGGGTTGAAACAGACTCTAAAGCCCACCCCTCTGCCATGGGCTGGCTGCCATCCACCAGACCAGGCTGCAGAGCACTCCACTCAACCTGACCCAGAGTCCCTCCAGGCACAGAGCATCTCTGGCCACCTCTGCCAGTGCCTGACCACCCTCCTTTCAAAGAAATGGCAGGCTATTTTGATTCCATTTCCAGTAATTTTCAATTGTGGTATCATCTGCAAAAATAAAATAACCTCCTCAAAAATTATTATTCTAACTCACCACTACCTGATAATCAATCAGAAAATCATAAACTTTTAAAATCTAAATGCAGTTATAAAATCTAAACAATAATAATTTAAAAAAAAAAATATATATATATATATATATATATATACTGTACTAAAGTCTAAAGAATGGAAGAAGCAAACACTAGGAAAATATTTCTTCAAACCTGCAATGAAGATCTGCCCCACCAAGATCCTCTGCTGATACCTCTTCACCTGTTGCTGCTTTAACCTAGAAAAGAGAAATAAACTTGTCTTGTACTCATATTTACACAGGCCTTGTTACAGCAATATAATCATACTCTGCAAAATGTTTCTTCATTAATATCTCTTTGACTACTTCACAGTATTTCAAACATGATGACAAAGAATTCTGTCAAAATTTCTTAATGTTACTGATTTGGTACCTGCGTTACTCATACATACTTTTTACTGAGAAAGACTCTCCCTTGACTCTGCTCACTGCTGCTCTATCTACTTTTAGTGTGGACATACCTACACATCAATGCACAACAACTTCACAAAATTATTTTTTAGCAGCTAACAAGGAAGTACTTTAAAATATGATGCTTTCCTGCGTTGTTTAAAAGAAAAAGCCTCTGTTTACTTTGCTTTCTCGGAGCAAACTTTTATTCTGTGGATTTCAGTTACTTATTTTAACACTAACCATAAATCAATTACTATCAGCTTTTATGATCCAGATCTTCCATTATAAACACGGTAAATTAATAAGAATCATTTTCTAAGAAGAATGCAGTAATGGCATGAAACCGTTCGGATCAATTTTGACATCTCTGTAAAAAGAACTGGAATGCATGAACATATGACAAAATAAGTTAACAGCAAATGCATTCCTCCTTAAAATAAAGCAGTATCATTTACTGCTGGTAAAAAAAGAAAAAAGAAAAAGAAACCCTCTTGACGCATTTCCACTGAAATAACTTTCCCTCAAGCTCTGCTGTACTCCTTTTGAAACTAATTCCTCACAAGCTACTGAAACCATTATTCGTCACCCACACAGTGTATGAAGGCAGTAAAAGACAGATAAAACTATCATCACTTCTAAACCAGGTATCAGTTTACAAGACTGATGAACACATACAGACGGGTTTTCAGTTTCTCCAAGACTTTAAAATCTCTCCATGTAACTTGGTCTGGTGCACGACCACCCAATCCTCACAGCGAAAGTGTTTGATTATATCTAAAACGAACCTCCTTTATTTCTTGTATTTGTGTCCCCAGCCTCTTCATCTGCCATTTCTCAAAAGAGATGTCTGGTTCCACCATCCTTTCCTCCCCCCACCAGGTACTCTCACACACACACAGATTTCCTGAGTTTTTTGTACAACTCGTCTTAGCTCTCACCCCTTCCTCATGCCATGGATTGGTCCCTCCACTGAATCCACTTCAGTAAGACCATGATTTAATTGCACCGGGGAGCCCAGAGCTGGAGCCAGTACCCAAAGTGTGTCTTATGAGTGCTGAGTAGAGGGGAAGAACTACCACTCCTGACTTGCTGAAAACGCTTTGCCCAAAGCAGTCCAGGATACTGTCAGTCGCTTTGCAGCAAAGGAACAATGCTGGATCAACTTTAACTTGGTTCTCCACTGTAACACACAGCATTTTCTGACATACTTTCCCAAGTGGTTAATCCCCAGACTCTTCTGGTGCATGGCGTTTTTCCTTCCAAGAAAGCATTTCCCTGGTATTGAACTTCAAGAGGCTGTTGTCAGCCCTTAGTCCAGCTGGTCAGGGTCCCACAGAACAGCACACCCATCTGCACTATCCATTGCTCCTCCCAGTTTTATAGTATTTGCAGACTTGCTGGATCTATAGAATCACCAAGGTTGGAAAAGACCTCCAAAATCATCCAGCCCAATCATCCACCTACCACCAATATTTCTCACTAATCCATGTCCCTCAGTACAACTTCTAAACAATTTTTTTTTTAACATTCCATCTCATCCAGTCTGCACTTCATCAGTTTGTTGAGGTCATTCCAGCAGACAGCATCAAAACCCTCACTAAAGTCAAGATAAACAACATTCACTGCTCTCTCCTCATCCACTGAGCCAATTATCTCGGTAAAGAAAACTATCTGGTTGGTCAGGCTCAATTTCCCTACTGCAAATCCAACGTGTCTACTCCCAGTCACTTTCTTGTCCCTAATAATTTTCTTCCTCCTTCTAAGTACTGTGGTGAGGCCATTCAGACACAGTAGTAACCTGAATTCCTTCTCTTGCCTTTTCGTGACCAAAAATGACCATGGAATAATATGCACCTGGCTGCTCAGTACACATGGGAGCATCTCATCAAACCACACAGACCTTTCTATGTCTGAGCGATTCACATGTTTCCCAGCTTGTTCATCCTACACGAAGAAGTCTCCTCTGTTTCAGTCTTTCCCTCTGGTCTCAGGAACCTGGGATTCCTGAGCACAGATCCAGCCGGTAAAGACTGAGGTGAAGACAGCGCTGAGTATCCCAGCCTCTTCCATGTCCCTTGCCACAAGTTTCATTATCCTATTCAGCAACAGGCTTGCATCTTATCTCGCCTTTCTTTCACTTCTGCTGTACGTACAGAACTCAACCTTCCTGCCCTAGGTGCCACCTGCCAGATTGCATCCCCATGGGTCACGTATCCAAATCTTTCATAACACTGTACCAATACAGATAAAACAAGTTTACAGTACAACTAAGACTTCCTTTCTCTGGAATACAAAAGAACATTAGGAGAAGGAAAATGAGCAAAATTCTGACCAAATTTTAGAATAGGATATCAGAGATGAGATGGAATGGAGTTTCCAAGTTCTCTGTCAGGCTGTATCTTCAGACTACATGCTCTACATGGGTTTGCCATTCATCGAGAATTCTACAAACAGCAATTTTAATGAACTTTTATAAAGTTAGTACTATTTAACTCCAGCACTGCAGATACAGCCTCCACTTGTTTTCAGATTTTCAAAGGAACCCCTATTTGAAACCAACAGCAGAAATGCACACAAACTTTATTAAAAAATCACATTTCTGGAAACAAATAATGCTGCTGTGTACAGAGGCCCTAGCACAAAAATATACAGGAATTTTGCACTTGCCCCTTTTCTCCAGACTTCCCTTCACCACTGGGAAGGGAACAAAGAGAGCAGCAAATTTTTGATGGGACGACAATGTCTATCCGTCAGTACAGAACCTAAGCTGCAAAGCAAAGATACCGATTCTGCAACTTGGGGGGAGTGCAGAATGGCTGTGTGACATTGTTCCTACTCACTATCAATACCTACCTGCTCATGAAGTCTTTACTACACTTTCCAAAAAGAACACAGAGAAACTTCAGACTTTGAACTCTACTTGCAGTTTTCAATTCTTTTTTAAAAAAGCATACACATTCCAAGACTGATTACAACTAGATTCTTCTTTTGTTTCCTTAGGATTTGTTTTCTTTTAGGCAAGACAGCAGGAAAGTCGAATCCAATTTTCTTTTTTCTTTTTTATATAGGAATGACATTTGGGGAACAGAGCATACACAGTAAAGGCTACAATATCTGCAACAACACGAAGCAGATGTTTCTATGGGACTCTGAAGTAATTTTGATGCTTACAGTAAGGCAAGTAAAATATTTTCAGTGAGAATATGAAAACCTCTCCCCAAAAGGAAAGCTGACAGCTGGTGATATTGAAGTTTGATCTATAGCACAAAGATAAAGACCATTGCATCTGCAGGTTGCTAAAGAACAAATTAAATGGGAGGATAGTTGTGAAATCTTCCTCTGGAAGTAGTGAAAAGTTTCCTTCCTTTCTGACTACACCGTATTTTTACAGACACTGACTTGCCTTGCCAAGCCTTCACTTTGAGGCCTCACTCAGGCTGGCATTTTTCAGCTGCCTAACCTGACAAAAGCACAGCTGCTATGGGGGTCACTCTGAAAGTAATGCCTATTTATTTCCATGGAAACCACAACATATACACGGATACACAGAGCACATGAACAATACCCAATAGAGCAAATTCTCAGCTACAAAATTTTTCAACACTGTCACTATCCTTAGCTGATTCGTATAGATGAGCTGATTGAGACACTCTTCATTCTGTGGTATGATGGCTGTGCCACCCAGAGCATGGCTTGTCTTTCACATCACTGTCACCACAGCTAGCACAGTGTGCCCCTTTTGAAAAGAATTCTTCACAAGCTAGTGAAGCCATTATTTGTCACCCACACAGTGTATGAAAGCAGTAAAAGACAGATGAAACTATCATCACTTCTAAACCAGGTATCAGTTTACAAGATTTATGACCACATATAGTGGAGTTCCCCCCCATGCTCACATCCACTGTTTGATCTCCATAAACATTTGCCGAGTGTTGATGAATATCAATGGATGCCACATGGAAGAATTCAATTCTTCACTTTCGCTTCATCTACACTTCCATTTTAGATGCCATTCAGTCAGTGTGCCACTCTGCTGCCATTTGTCACATGGCAACAACATGGAACAGAATACTGGCAGGAAGGTTTGACCTCTACTGACACATCACCAATATCTGCCTCCGATGTTATGAGCCAAGAGAGTGTAAGGGCTGCTCCAAAAGCAACGCCTCCTATTTTATTACGAGAGCAGTGCTATAAAAGTAAACACTACGTGACTTCACAACGTAAGTTCTTCAAGCTATTCAGGAAATTAACACCATCTTGTCTTAGGAAATGATAAAAAAAAAAAGATCACGGAAGTGGCTGTTTTTCTGTAGTTTACAAAACCTGCTACATTTTTTTCCAGTATCTTAAGTGGTGGGAAGAAGTGAATTCCAACAGACTCCCACCACTCAGTTACTACAGAATTGAGTGGAGCACTATCTTAGCTGACAGCAGATAGGCTGTAATGAAGTGATTTATGCCTGCTCAAGTTCAAAGAACTTTTGAGAGACATTTGATTTGTACCTGGCTTTGTCAAAAGAAATACCACAAAGTTTCCAATCTCTGAGTCACTATAAACAAAACAGAGCTAATGTGCTGCTTAGGACCAATTTGTTCAGTGAGACAATATTCTTGACTATTTTAAATAAGCAAGTTTATCAGGTTACATTTAGACTAGGAATGGATGCTGCCTTATCTGTTTGCTGTAGCACTATCCTAACACTACCTGAGATTTCTTTTTTTCCCCTTGTAAAGTCATGTTGAGTAAAGCAGTACTTGTCAGAAACAAATCATTTATATAATTACAAAACATGTAAGTCTACTACAGTCCTTTAAAACAAACAAACAAATACTACTAAAATGCTCACATTTCTGTCAGAGCCAAGCTACTATAATTCTCAAAATGCCTTATGCTGTGGTATTTCACAGACACAAATTCCACTATGTGTTCTATAGCAAAAGCAACTTTTAATTCACAGGAGTTCCTCAGGCTGGTTTCCTTACGAACAATTTCCTTACTAAGAAAGTAAAGTAATGATGACAAATGCCATCACTAGTGTAAGCCTACATCTCAAAACTGACATCAAATATAGCATGTTAGTCCATATTCTGAAGTTCTCTGATCCAGAGTGTTCAATATAATATGCGTGTTTTCATTTTTTATTTCAAGTCAAACCTAGAACCTACACAACTGAATATGGAAGACGTTTTTTTACCATTTCCAGTGTACATAGCAACTTAAAGGAGTATTATAAAATCACCTTAGCAAAGTCTTAGCTATACATACACATACTGCTGTAACTAACATCAAAATTTTCACTTACAGTGTATACATTCAGATATATTTAAAAAATGCATAGTATCCTATATAAGATCTGGAAACATCTCACCAAAATAGGGCTGAACAGTTTAAGCTGTACTGAGCAGTCAGCAGTGTACTGAGCTGTGCTACCAAAAACCTCTCTATGCTTACCAGTGGTGGCCCTCCCAAGAATATTGTTCCCTGTTTGCCAACAATAATGCTTTCATCAGCCATTGCAGGTACGTACGCGCCTCCTGCTGTACAGGATCCCATCACTACTGCTATCTGCGGGGAAAACAAAAAACATGAGTTAATAGTTGCTCAACCCTTAAACCCTTAAAATGCGCACACATAACTACTATTATAGATTATACTGATTTTAATATAGGTTGTTGGACAACACTGTAGAACTGCTTTTGCTTGACACGACAAACACAATATTTCAGCTTTTATTCAAAAGCAAAAAACAACAGGGCATCTCTCTAGTTTTCAACAGTCTTCAACACTCCAGCTTTAGACCTCCCCATGTGAAAATTCATATAGGAACTACTATAAAGTTACATACATGAAGTATTTGAAGAGGCTTACATTCTACCAAGGAATTTGCCTTGGCCAATGAACTGTAACAGGGTGAAATTTGGAAACTGCTCCTGGTATTCACAGGAGATTAACTCAAGGAAGCAGTTGCTTGTCAGTACAATTCCAACACTGTTAGCAGCCTTTGAAGAAGACTCCTCACATCTACTAGTATGTGACTTCAGTTCTTCAGTGCATGAGTGCTGACAAACCTATGGCATAGCAGCTCTGCTCCTTCAGGGTGTGTTGTTTAACTCATTATTTGCTTTAGCATAAATAATATCTGCTTCACTCTTATGTGTAATTTTAAGATCAACCAGTACCCACCTTCCACTGGTAGTATTCTGGTGACATTAAAAACAAAAACACTAACTCGACCTCATACATAATAAACATTGCAGCAGCAAACAATCCTGAAAGAGAAGTTACTCTTAACTTTCTGCTCATGATGAAAAACATAGCTGCATTTAAATTTAATTCAGGTCTTATTTTCTCTAATGCATGTATTGGTTTATCCATGTACTGCAGAAATAAAGTCAACCTGTTAAAAAGCACAGCCTCAAATTTTCTAACCAATGCTATGTTATGACTTAATTCTCAGAATTAATGCACTGAAAATTACCTAAAAAAGCAATAAAAATCAGCAGTTCAGCTTTCTTGTTGTATCCATGCCACATGAGTATGAGAGAGCATAAGAAGCAGCTAATGCGAAGCTAATCACTGCATTCTGATTCACTGCTATACAGACATCAGAGCAATTTAAAGCTGCAGTAGGAGTGTAATAAATTAGTCACAGGTAAAAGTGGAGGGAGAAATTAAAAGCAGCACAGGCAACTGGGAAAAAAATAAGCACAAAAAGCAATTACTGTATGGTCAAAATTGAGACAGGCTGATTAGTGAATTGATGAAACAGCCAGAGTAACAGCTGATAAAAACAGTTTCCAAACTCCTATGCTTGAAGAACTGATATGAGTGGAAATCAGAAGCAGTGCTATTTCCTAATTAATACTACTTCCTAATGATGCATCCTCTCAGACAGGGAAGATGATTATAGCTACCACAATCTGTTAGCACAGAATCAATAGCAAATTTACAAAGGTTAATAGTGCTCTTCTGAAATGAAACAAATGAAAGAAACAAGCCTTAAACACATTCATTATGTATTTTAAATGAAGGAATGATTTCAAGAACTTTTCCATCCCCAGTCCTCTATAAACACTTTAAGAAAGTAAAATTTTCATTAGTGTCATTTCAAGAAAATTGCTTTTATCCACATCATACCAAACAGTAAGTGCATTATTAAAAGGCAAATCCTCCCAACACTTAATTTTGATTAAGGTCACTGTCACTCTACAGTGCTACTCTAATGAAGCACTACAAAGACACGTTCAGGACTTCATAAATGCTGTGAATGTTGTTTCAAGGTATATCTAAAAACAGCAGCACGACTTAAGGGGCAGGACTTTCAAGCAAGGTCCTGCATAACCTCAATAATTTCAGCTGTACTAATTGGGTTCACATATTCATCTTCAACATAAGATCTAAAAACCACTACTATGATACCAGATAATGACCGGAGTCAGTAGCAAAAGAGAAAGTTTATTGAAACTTAAAAAAAAATCTTTCAGCGCAACAGCCATGTGAATGTCTCCTTTAACAATAAAGGCCTTTGTTCCCTGCATTTCAGAAAGTATACAACAGAATATGACAATAGATATAGAGAAAATACACGATGATGAGGAACATTCATATCAGGAACTGCTAAGTAAACTTGAATTCTTCAGCCTGCAAAGGGGATAAATGACAGAGCTGTATAGGCATGCAAAGAGGCCAGGAGCTTACTGACCAGGCAGTAACTTCACAGAAAGAAACTGGTTTACTTTGCTGTACATCAGGATAGAAAGTTCCAGTGTTTGGAGGTGGTTATCTTCGAAGACTCCTCTGCCCTCCTAGAGGCCTTCCACAGTACCAGCTGACAGTTCACTTGGCAAGCCAAAGCTGCTAAAGTTCTGGGTCTTTATTCTTCTACTTACCTTCTTCACTTCCATCTGGATCTTACACTCTGCACCCCATTTTCCCTGCAGCCAAGGCTGCCATCAACACTTACATCCTCAGAAAGCTCCACACTTTTCATGAGTAACAGACCCACTAGAGCACCTCTCCTAGTCGGCCACCTGCATCAAAAAAATTGCCCTCAACATATACCTGAAATATCCATGACACAAAACCATTTCTAAATCCAGGAACTGTGACTAAAAGTCACAATGATTCTATGCATCATTATCACATTAGAAAATGACTTCAAAAAGCAGCTTTATCATACAGTGATCCATATATGAAATGGCTATGTAAGTATACACATACCACTCTTAGCAAAAGGTACATCTCATTTACTAGCCATCATCAGAGGGGTTCTCACCCTTATAGCAGTGATGCAGGATAATCAACTGTTTCAAGAGATTTTCTACTGCTTCCTTACACAAACCTACGTACCACACTGTCAAGTTCTTTTTTCTTCCACTCCAAGATAGGAGCAGGTAGGTCATGCAGTCAACACTGAGGCCAAGAAAGAAGACAGCCTCTTCAAAATGATGACTTTTTCTGGATAGTTAATGTGTTTACAGTGCCTCTAATCCCCAGACTAGGCCATTGGGTCAGCAAAATTCTGTGCTGTCTAAAATAAAGCACTGGTATAAACCCTGAAATCAGACAAAAGCAGCAAGTATAAGAACTAATTAATACACTTCAACCTCAAGTCAAAGCAAATTACCTGTGGAATTCCTTGAGAAGACATGATTGCTTGATTGTAGAAAATACGACCAAAATGATCTCGATCTGGAAACACTTCTGCTTGCCGAGGTAAATTTGCTCCTCCAGAATCAACTACAGTAGATGAAAACACATTAACACATCTTTGAACAGTGTTATATACAGAAGTTAGTAACAGAACATCTGCATGTTATTTAAAATAGCCACCACATGCTAATGCCGCATGTACTGCCATGAATCTACCGTATGTTATGATACGCTTCTTGAAAATGCAATGCTAGTAACTTCACATATGCAACTAGGCAACTAACATCCACTCTCCCCCCAACAAAAAAAAGCTCAGTTGTGCTAAGAGATGCAATGCAAATTCCTTACATCAATTTCTAAATTCATCTTAGTGCAAAACATTTAAACTAAGAACACTTTCAGCATGCATCTTAAAATCTATTTTTCTGTTGTGATTCTGTCTCGAGTTCTGAAGAAGAAACTACCCCTAGATGCCCTTGAAATACATAACACTTGTAGTTTCACACGATGATTATCCAGACACACTGAAAACCTTTCAATGTCTTCAGAAGCTTCATTTATACATGCCCTTGCCTCATTATGTGCTTTACAAATTATAGGTCGCTGACTTTGTTCCACTCCAGAAAGATGAAAACACATCAAAAGACTCCAAAGAGAAGACGAGAAAGAAACACACATTAATGCCAAGTGTCTCTAACCACTTTGGCTTCCGCCAAGTTCTCTTCCTGAGCAACAGTCTACATGCACATTCTCATGCAGTACAACTGTAGTCAATAATCTCCTACATACTGCTTTACTGTGAAGCAGAGCTTTGATTATTTATTCTGCTCTTGTAGAACCACTCTCCCAAATGCAACATCAACTCTGGCAATGACACAAACTCCAACCTGGTCACTACTGCCAGTGTAGAAAATCAAATGGCATGGAAATTACATGTTTCAAGTGCTGGCTGAAAACAGAGCACTCCCTCTTGATCACATGAGGAATGGGTGTGTGATCCGAGACAGCCAGCACGGCTACACCAGAGGATGGTCATGCTTGACCAATCTGGTGGCCTTCTATGATGGAGTGACGGCATTGGTGGACAAGGGAAAGGTGGCTGATGTCATTTACCTGGACGTGAGCAAGGCCTTTGACATGGTCCCCCACCACATCCTTATCTCCAAATTGGAGGGATGTGGATTTGATGGGTGGGCCACTTGATGGATGAGAAATTGGTTGAAAGGTTGCAGACAGAGGGTGGTCATCAATGGCTCTACGTCCAGGTGGAGGCCGGTAATGAACGGCATCCCCCAGGGGTCTGTCTTGGGACCGGTGCTCTTTAACATCTTTATCAATGCCATCAATGACAGAATTGAGTGCACCCTCAGCAAATTTGCTGATGACACCAAGCTGAGTGGTGCGGATGACACAGTAGAAGGAAGGGACGACCTTCAGAGGGACCTCAACAGGCTGGAAAGGTGGGCCCGGGTGAACCTGATGAGGTTCAACACAGCGAAGTGCAGAGTTTTGCACTTGGGCTGGAGGAATCCCAGGCATCCACACAGACTGGGAGGAGCGGCCCTTGAGAGCAGCCCTGTGGAGAAGGACCTGGGGGTCTTGATAGATGAAAAACTTACCATGAGCCAGCAGTGTGCCCTTGTGGCTTGGAAAGCAAATGGTATCCTGGGCTCCATCAGAAGAGGGGTGACCAGCAGGGACAGGGAGGTGATTGCCCCCCTCTAATCTGCTCTTGTGAGGCCCCATGTGGAATACTGTGTCCAAGCGTGGAGCTCAGTGTGTGACCTCATTACAGCCTTTCAATACCTAAAGGGAGCCTAAGAGGGGAGGGGCATCAACTCTTTGAAAGGGCTGATAGCTGCAGGATAAGGGGAAATGGTTTTAAGTTGAGGGAGGGAAGATTTAGGTTGGATGTCAGGGGTAAATTCTTTACAGAGTGGTGAGGTACTGGAACAGCTGCCCAGAGAGGCTGTGGATGCCCCATCCCTGGAAGTGTTCAAGGCCAGACTGGATGGGGCCCTGGGCAGCCTGGTCTAGCATGAAATGTGGAGGTTGGTGGCCCTGCCTGTGGGAGGGGGTTGGAGATTCATGATCCTTGAGGTTCCTTCCAACCCTGGCCATTCTGTGATTCTGTGATTGATCTCACTATTGAAATGAGCTGACACAAGCACAGGTACAAAAATTGAAGTCACTCAAATCTGGTGAGTTCCTTGAAAGGCAGAATGTATACAATGAATATACAACTCAAAGTTGGCATACAAAAACTGACTTCACAGAATCACAGAATGGACTGGGTTGGAAGGGACCTTTAAGGGCATCTAGTTCCAACCTCCTGCAAGTTGTTGCTGTGACCAAAGTGCAGGACCTGGTAACTGATCTTAGTGAAGCTCATACAATTGGTCTCAGCCCAGTTATCCAATCTATCCAGATCCTACTGCAGGACCTCCCTACCATCAGGCAGGCAGACACCTCTCAGGGTAACACCATCTGTAAAGTTGCTGAGAGTGCACTCGATCCCACTGTCCATGTCACCTACAAAGATGTTAAATAGCCACTGATCCTGGTACTGATCTGTGAGGAACGCCACTCCTCACTGACCTCCACCTGGACACTGAGCTGTTGACCACAAATCTTTGTGCAAACATCCAGCCAATTCCTTAATTCACTGAGTGGTCCATTCCTCAAATCCCCTGTTCTCCAACTTGGTGACCAGCATGTTGTGCAGGACAGTGTCAAACACTCTGCACAAGTCCAGGCAGACAACGTCAGTTGCCCTTCCTTTATCCACTGACGCTGTAACTACATCATAAAAGGCCGTCAAGTTTGTCAGGCAGGACTTGCTCTTGGTACAGCTGTGCTTTACCCTCATCTGTATTTTCCATGTGCTTTATTTGGGTCTTCAGGAGGATCTGCTCTGTGATCTTGCAACGCACAGAGGAGAGACTGACTGTCCTGTAGTTCCTGGATCTTCTTTTTTTGTCCTTCTTGAAAATGGAAGTTATGTTTCCTCTTTTTCAATCAGTGGGAACTTCACCAGACTGCCACGACCTTTCAAATATGATGGAAAGCAGCTCAGCAACTTAATCTGCCAGTTCCCTCGGAACTCCTGGATGGATCTCCTCAGGTTCCATGGACTTGTGCACCTTGAGGTTCTTTAGACAGTCTCAAACCCCATCTTCTCTTACAGCAGGCAGATATTCCTTATCCAAGTTCTTGCCTTTGCTTTCTGCAGCTTGGGTGGTGTGGCTAGATCCCTCACTGGTGAAAACTGAGGCAAAGAAATCATTGAAAAACCTCCAGTTTCCTTCCGGAGATGGTCCAAATCCTCCCTGGTCTTCCTTTTATCACCAAAATACCTGTAGAATTTTTTCTTGCTCCCCTTAATGGCCCTGACTAGATTTAATTCTAACCAGCTTTTAGCTTTCCTAACCTGATCCCTGACAGCTTCTTTGTAGTCCACCCAGGTAACCCACTTCTACTCCATCTGGACTTTCTTTTCACACCTAAGTTAAGTCCAGGAGGTCCTTTTTGATTCATGGAGGCCTCCTGGCATCCTTGCCTGCCTTTCTTTTTCTTGGGATGCACTGTTTCTGGGCTTAGAGGAGATGGTCCTTGAATGCTGACCAGCTTTCTTGGACCCTTCTTCCTTCCAGGGCACCACCCCATGTCACCCTGCCAGGCAGCTCCCTGATAAGGGAAAAGTCTGCTCCCCTGAAATCCAGAGTAGCAAGCCTGCTATGCACCGTCTTCGCCATCCTGAGGATCTTAAACTCCATGATTTCATGGTCCCTGCAGCCAAGGCTACCCTTGGCTATTACTCACCAGCCCCTTCTCGTTGGTAGCACCTTTTCTGGTGGGTTTCTGTACCATTTGGAAGAGGAAGTTATCATCAATGCATTCCAGGAACCTTTTTGATTGCTGGTGCCCTGATGAGTTGGATATCTGTTTCCAACATATTTTTCAAAGGCAAGCCTATGTCTCATATTCCCTTATTCCATTAGACCTTAAAACGGTAACACGACACACTTTTGTTCACTGATATGTTCACTAAAAGGTAAGAGCTGTCTGGACACACAGAAGTTGCTAGTAAGTCAGACTAAAAAAGAAATCATAGGTGTTTTGCAAACAGCAAGGCTAAATTTCCTACAGCTTTCATGAACAATAACCTCAAACAGTATTTACAGCCCTTCTCCTTACTTTAAAACACCCTCCACTACAGTATGACAACCCTGCAAAGCCTCCATTCATGCTGTCACCCTGTCCACTCCACCAATACTTTCAGGTTTGCATTTCTCCTAATTCTTCACATGCTGTTACTGGCCAGGACCTACCTATCTTTATGCTGACTTTTTAGTTAAGTGTCCTCACTGGTAAACCAATCAATACCTTTGAACTGCTATGCCAAGCAGAACAGAGGACTAAACCATCCTCTTATTCTAATAGGTACAATACAAAGATAATTATTCTGCACACTAATGCTTCCTTGCAAACACAAAATCAACTGGCCTACATACTCTATGAAATCTCACACAGTACAATCTGGCTGAAGTTAGTTAATGGATTCAAAAGTTACTAGACTAGGATTTGAGAATGAAAGGCGGTGAGCACTGCACAAAATCCTTACAAATATTATTTCTATAAAACCAGGCTAAGAAAGTACTATTCTCTAATATATTAAGAACACTCGGAATTCATAGAACGCTATGGGATTGATAGCCCATGAATGACAGAACGAAAGAAAATGAATAAAAATGAAGTGATAGAAGTGGCATGATGACATCTGTATTTTGTGAAACCAGCTCTACAGGAGAGCAGAGATTTGTGTTGAGAAGCTAGCACAGCAAGACTTGCTGCTAATCTGTAGAAGTAACATGGCATTGTGAAAATGCATCTGGATAAATGTAACTGAAATACATACTTGATAGTCAAATCTGGAGACTCATCAGTTTCGGTCATACTTTTTGAAAGAAGCAGTGCTTTACCTGAAGGTTATGAGATGCCCTCCACAACAATCACTTGCTGTTTCTGCAATGTGACTTACCCAAATATATGCAAGGCAGATGGTTTTGCATTGCAATTTCTTGAGCACGTAAGTGTTTTTTAACAGTGATGGGATAGTAGGTACCACCTTTGACAGTTGCGTCATTGGCAACAATCAAACATTCCACCCTAAAAATAAAACAAGTTTATGGAAGATAAGTGTATTTGTAGTAAACAAATACATTTGTTGCTTAAGAGCTGCAACCTGCAACGTGACCAAGACATATGAAACCCCTGGGATGGTCAAGAGAGCAGCTCTCCTCACCTGCATTCCTTTCCAATGCACATGGTAACAGCAGTCTCAGCACTACAACACTCAGCTTCACAGTTCCTTAATTCCCCAAAGAAATGCTGTCTAATGTCATATTTATTTTCAACAACTGTTTCAGTGATAATTCTAGTGAGCAAAACTAATTTTCAGCCTAGAATCCAGTCCCATCTTTTACTGATTTGCTTTACTGATTCACTAATCTCTTTATTTCACCAGACAACAGAAAGTCTATGTGTGTCTAACTTCAACAGGCAAAACACGAACTGAAAAAAAAAAACCAACTCCTTTAGACAAGACTGAATGGAATGAATTAAGATGATAACTTCGCTGATTTTTGCGGTGTCTGAAATGAAATACTTAAAAAAGCTAGTAGCTTAATACTGGAAACTAAAGAAAACAATACCTTCTTCCTTTTCTTAACACCAATAATAAAGATCACTTGTATCTCTCACCCAGATATTCGTCCAATGCCTGTGATAATACCTCCCGCTGGAACCTCTTCATTACCATACAACTGGTAGCCTGCAAACTGGGAGAACTCCAAGAACGGAGACCTAATAATGACAAATAGCACAGCAACATTTTAAACATCAGTCTAATTATTAGACTGGCCAGCGAATCTCACTTAAAAGGTTCAATTTTCTAAGATGTGATTTAAAAAAACCTACAGATGAGTATTTCAAAGAACACTTCTGTAAAATTTCAAATGGTGACAGAAACTAATGAGAAAATAAGGCTCCTAGAATATTACCTGTGAAAGAGAATTTGATGTGCTTTTAAAAAGAGAAAGTACTTACCCTGGATCAGTAAGTCTGTCAATTCTCTCTCTGGGTAACAACTTTCCTCTTGATGTGTGAAGCTTACGAGCTTTTTCTCCACCTCCTGTGATACAAGAGTCACGCATTAAGCTCACTGAGAACACAGACATATAAATCACCAGTTATATTAAAATTCAGAATGGGAGCACTAAAGAGTTTCCAGTTTTTTATGTATGGACTTTAATAATCCATTTAATAAATAACATTTTTCACTTCCAACAGATTTAAGATATCAATACAAATGCTTGCCTTTCAGAACTCATTCTTCCTTCTCTTTTTTACAGCTAGTCTTGAGGCAAAGACACTAATAAACTGCTGTCTGAAGCTTTCCCTCGCTGTTTGCCACAAACAAAATGAAAACACAAATTCACAGAGGAAAGGACAGCAGAAAGGTTCTCAAAATGAGTTCAAAATAGCTATGCTGAATCCAATCTTCAAAGACCCAATCCAATGAGGATTCATCTCCTTAGATTACTTCAAAACTGTAAGCAATGGATTCCAGAAAGACGACATTTAATATCAAAGTTTACTCATCTTTGCTTCATTTCAACCTTTTACTTGAGGCCAACCTAAATCATATCTTTTGCTCTCCAGAGCTTTGTATTATTCAATTCTTGAGACATCTCAGTTTCACATCAGTTGACACATCTCAGCCCCTTTATAGCAACAAGTTATCCAAACAGTGTATTTATGTAGACAGATCACTGATCCACCTTGTCAATCTAAAATTGTCTCCCCCCAAAGTAAAGAAGTTGCTTTTTTCTAACGTCTCTCCTGAGACTTCCATACTTGTCAGCTAGCATTGCTGCAACAGAGCTGTTAAGCCTACTGGTCAGATCTTCCTTGTCACCTCCTTCCTTAACTACCATGATGTTGTGGTTTAACCTGGCAGACAGCTGAGCATCACACAGTCGTATGCTCACTCCCCAGATCCCAGTGGGGCCAGGGGAGAGAACTGGGGGAAAAAACAGTACAACTTGTGGGTTGAGATAAAACTGTTTACTAAGATAGGAAAAAAGGAAAAGGATAATAGTTATGACTATATATATTTATCAACGTATGTAACAAGTAGTGCTCAAGCCACATAATTGCTTGCCATCTTCTGACTGATGCCCAGCTTGCCTCCCAAGCAGTGGAAGAGGAAGAAAAAAAAAACCAAACAACTCCCACCTCTTCCAAAATTCCTTCTGCATGGTCAGCTGAGCCACTTCTGTGCCCTCCTAGCTCCTTGGGCCCTTGGCTACGAACAGCCTTTGCTTTGTAGAACACTGCTCAGCAATAGCTATAAACATCAGTGTGTTATCAACACTGTTTTTCTCTTAGAACCAAAACACAACATCACATTAGATACTCTAACCAAAACAATTTCCAGCCCAGCTAAAACTAAGACATAATTTCCACATAGCAGGCAGGCCAGAAAGCTTATTTCTGATTCAGTATGATCATTAGGCCTGCATATCCAGCCTAAACCTAAATCTTGCACATGCTTTCCACACAGTTCCCTTTCTGCACAAGTCTCTTAAACATTTGATACCTACCCACAAAGCAAATACTCTCACTCAAATTCTCAACATCCCATATCACAACTACCACAGTGTTTTACCTGACCTTGGCAGATACCATCTTACCCTTCCCATTTACACTTGCACTGCTGCTGCAAGAACCATTTTCCATCCCATGATTTTTGTCATCTCTGCCCATTCCTACTCTCCTCACACTAATCATAAATGCTTGCCCTGCAGGCCTTAGAGCCCTTCTATCAGTTTCTCTTCCAGAGAAGTTCAATCAACACTACAGTACCTCCCATCCTAGAACAGCCTCCCTAACTATGATACAAACTAGGGGTCGATTAACCTGACAGCTCCTCCTCAACAGCTCCTCTACAGAGATGTCTACTAGATCCCACTGTGACTGCAGACAGGCTGCGACTGCTGCTCTTTACAGAGACAAGGAGTACCTCAGTTGCTTCTTTTCTTGACAACAGGAATCTACTTGTTGTTACTTATTACAGCCTGTAAATTCTTTGGGGCAGGGATCCTCTTCCTGTTGCTTGGGATTACAAGGTAGATTGTATGGGTTTACAAAAGTCCTACCCAACAGAGCAACAAGGAATGAAACATATATTAAAAAGACCTCTGTCAGGAGCTCCTTCTCCCAAAGACTGCTCTTAGAATGAAAAAGAGTTTGCAGCTATCCCTCAAAACTCTTCAGTGTATATATCCAATTCTCCTCATACACCTGTAAGACAGGTCAAGCAATCATTCACAAGGTACATATTTTAACATCCTGGCAGAGCATCCCTGAGGCTTTAATCTCCTATCATATGATAAGCAAGAACAGGAAAGGTGCAGCAGTGAAGAAGGTCATGATCATTAACTCATAAGCCACACGAAGAACTACTGAATGGTCTCTACACTCATACAAGACAGTGAATTTATGGGATTCAACATGTCTTGATGAAATCCTAGAGTTTTAATACACAGAAAGTAAGAAAAAACAGGAAGCTCACAATTTTAAGTGTGCTCCTGTAAAACTGCAAAAGAGATCACATTATACAAGAAACAGCATACAGCATACTACCACAATGAAACAGCATACAGTATACTACCACTATTAGGGGAGAGTTAAAGCTGAGTGCTTTAAACATCTATACACTTTTATCTTATCTTCAGTCAACTGGAATTAATTCAGGTAGTCTAAGCAGTTAAGACACTGAAATAGAGGTATTTCAACCTTCTAAACTGGTACAAATTTTCTTCTGTTTGCCAGCAAAATGACACCAAGGGTCTTCATAAATCCCTTTGCAAGTAAAGAGACAAACAGGCAACTTGAACGAAAGCACACTTGTCACACCATCCTCTTGTAAAAGCAGGTGGGAGGATGAAGCAAAGAAGCAGGTAAAGAGGAAAGTGCAGCAGTAAAAGACTTACGTTAATAGTCTTATCTATTTTTAACATACTGCCATTACATTTATTAAAGAAACATACTTTCCACTGATATTATAAAAAAATAAACAGCTCTAAATACCTCGTTTTCATTATTTACTTTGCTTACTTTGTGCCTCACTAGGAATGAAATTAATCTTTTGATTATATCAGCCCTACTTTAATTTATTTCATTTTCCCAGTAATTTATTTGCAGCATTAGGATAGACCTAATCCATCTGGCAAACAAATGCATTAGATAAATACTGTGATAAACTAGTACCAATACAACAGACTTTTTTCTTATTTAAACTCAGTTACTTTAAAAGAAAAAAAAAGTCAGCTAAATTTTCAACCAAACTAACCTGGGTATAAACTTTAAGGTTTTCAGCTGATGAAAGGAGATTTAAGCAGATGACACAAATTTCTGTACGACTGTTACAATCCATCTAGTGTGCTGTGGCTGAATGATCAGGAAACATACAACTAAGGGGACAAATAATTATAAAAAAAGAAAAAGCACTATTTGAGGAATAGTTTTAACAAGCCTTCTAAAATCCAGACCAGCACACCTACCTAATCTGATTTTTTCTGCTGCTTCTTGGAGTTTAGTTACCAAGGCTTTCATTCGTTCATAGTTTTCCTAAATGGAGAAACAGATGTTTCCAGTTTAATCATAGGTGACAGAATGTTGCTTTAATAAAGAAACACAGAAAACAGTATGCAACATTAATTTCTTTTCAAATTTTCTACTTACCTTATTACATACTTGCTCTGTATTGTCTTTAAAGAAATAACATTTCCACCTGTATGTGGGCTTCCTTATGGCATCCCAAAGCATTTAATACACAAGCTTCACAAAAAAACTCTGATTATGTTTGAACTGTAAAAGCCCACTCTAAGCTTGATGAACCAACACCAAAATTATTCCTTCCAAAGTTCAAACTTTATTTTTCAGGTTTTGTTAACTTACTGGTGTGTGTTTGTTTGCCTCTCACAAGTATAACTTTGTAAAATAAATCATGGGTATTCAAATGAAGTGCTGCTGTGCCCCTTGTGTCAGAAGATGAATGACCTAGAGTGAATTAACTTGGCAAAAATGTCTGCATTCTCACTATTTAAGTAAAACACATATATGAACAAAAGCTTTTCAAAAGCAGGGAAATGTGACCACCTTGCCAATACCCTTCTTAGAATAACAAAGGCTCCTGTAGCCTTGGGTATGGGTTATCCAGTAGTCATCTCACCACCAGTGTCCTTACAGTCATTTTTACCATTTCTTCAGGATTAAATGGTATTTGTCAACCTTAATGAAGCTTTTCAGCTATGTTAAGAACTATGAAACTTCTTTGAAAAGTATAACTGAAACGTAGTAAAAGATGTATTACCTGCAGCATGAGAAAGGTGAGTCTTGTCTATTGCTCATTTAGGAGATACTAAAGCCTAATTTGACAGAAAAAAAATAATGATCTGGAGACTTTATATTCAGAGGTGAACACAGGATTAGGGTTACCCTAGTAAGTAGCAAGTGCTGTAGCTTGGTTTCCTCAGCTCTGAATCACTGAAAGGCACCAGAACGTGAAAGGCAAACAGAATGAAAACACACACACAGGCCAATGCACTCAAAGTGGTTTAGCTGTCCAGAAGGACTCTGTAAAGGAACCACTTCTTGCCCCTTAGCCCCAGCAATCCCACCGGCTGGCACACTTGGCTGATTGCTGAGATCAGCACTCAGACATCCTCCATCAGAAGGGGACGCGGCAGCAGCAGGTCAGTGTGTGCCACCCTGGGCTCCGGTTGGAGCGCACGCGGCACAGTGCACAGACTGGACCTTCATCCATTGCTACGCAGCTGCTTTTTTCTTCCTCAGCTGTGAAATGACACAGGAACGGCCTACTGGAGCCTCAGTAACCGCTCACAGCACCCAGAGAAATAACAAAGCGGCCACGTTTGTTCGTCTGACTGCCAGTCACACACCACTGAAGAAAACAAACCCTGATCTCAGTCACTCAAAAACACAGCTTCAGATCCATACTTGTAAAACTCCATGTTACTGTGTGTCTGAGTGTCAGCCGGCCCACCTTCCAGCACTGCACAGGGATGTTCTTGTTTCCCCTTATTCGGTCAACCTGTTTCCCCTAAGCACACTCAGCTTCTTCACACGCTACTGGGATTAAATATTCAGCTTGAAATAGGAAAAAATCCAACTACAAATGGCAGAGGGAATTAAAAGGGGCACAGCAATCACAGCCTTGCTTATCTCGTTCTGGATTAACAGCTTCTGCAGCTATTTTATCTACTCTCCTGCAGAAAAACTCATGAAAGGATTCCTTATGCCATCAATAAAAGTATCTTGCTCCAATACTTGAGTTAACTTCTGACCTTTGTGTCTTCAACCACTACAAGGCTCCTCTGCATATTACAAAGGAAAAGCAAAGATGCATATCGGTTTTGAACACGTGCAGAAATGGCTCCATGCAGGATCAAACCAGTTCTGCTGTATCTTTGTGGCCTCTTAATGCAAAAAATGCGAGTGAATGGATACATCTTCCTCCTGTAAACCTGTCTTGGCACCAGCAGGGTAAAATTCTGCTCTTATTGGGAGGCATCCCAGGAACTCAAAGCAGGATCAAGAAGTGAAAGTCACACAGTGATCCTAAGACCCTGATGAGCTAAGTAAATTACTGCTACTTAAGCAAAGCAGCCATAAGAGCTAATCCTGACAGTCTTCACACAGATTCTCCTCCGTTTTCCAGAACTGAGAGTCACTGCTAAACGACGTGTTCATATGTCTAGCTTTACAGACAGTGTACATTGTGAAGGCCAACCTGTCTGGCTAGACTGACAGCCAGAGGGGCAGACACCAGCTACAGGAGGTGAGACCTTCATCACGCACTGCTACGCTCTCTTCTGTTTGCACTGTTTTTCTCTGCACACCCTTATTTTTTCCAGGTTCTTTAACACCTCACAGCACTTGGTGCCTGGGAAGCACTTTGTGCATCGCCCTGCTGCACAAATTACACGTACGTCTCCCAGGTACCAACAAGACCAGCCCTATTACTGCTCGAATGGCGTAGCACACGCTCCTCCAAGGCGGGCTGGTCCAGCGGAGCCACTTTTCCAGCCTCAAAGTCTGCTTGAAAACTGCTGCCAGAACACAGAGAAGCCAGAAATGGAAGTAAAAAACAAAGTGTTCCACAAAGAGTTACCCAGCCTCAGCTTTCGGGATTTAAAGGTGCACAGGCTGCTATTCTGCCGGTTTGCCTGCAGATGCGAATGCGTGCGTTTCGCGCGGCTATTACACGCGTGTATGCAGACGCACACGTAGAGCGAAGCCTGGCACGTGTAAACACGCAGCCTGGCGCCCCACGACCTTCAGTCCCAAACCGGCTTTACCGAATCGCGTTTCTTCCTACTACCAGCTCCGACCCACTCCTAAAACCGCCCCGTTCTCCGCCCAGCCGCAGACACGACTTTCGCCTTCCGGGTGAAGACGCCGACGCGGCGCCTTCAACGCGAGGCGATTCACCGCGCCGCCACCGCGGTCACTGCGATTCAGCCCCACCCGAGGATGTCGCCTCCCGCTCGAGGAAGGGCGCCGCCCACGAGCGGCGGGCAGCTCCCAGCT